>JASCZW010008150.1:0-54444 GCA_034211315.2 Aedes japonicus
CGCTGGAGTTCTGAAAGAATGCCAGTGGGATCATTCAAGAAAAAGAAGGTTTACTTAAAGAATCATCTTTTGAGAAAGCAACGATGGAAACTCTGAGCACTAACTACGTGTGCTTTAAGGCTCGAACACAGTTGTCACGGAAGCGGAAGAGATCAATCTGACTAAATTGCTTGTCGGGTAGAAAACTGATTAGATCCAAGTTGATTCCAGTTGGAAATATCGACGTCATTTTTGACAACTGTCAACCTTGCCGTTTCCGTTCCGTTTCCATCCACATTACGTTTGGGCCTTTACTTTTAAAAAGATTGTTTACATTATTGTTTACCCGTTTTTAAGCCTGCGGGGTTTTCAAAAAATCGTGTATGCTGAATTTGAAACGATCGAAACCATGGTCCAAGTTCAGGTAAAAATAAACCAAACCATATACCAGTTCTTAAAAAAGAGACCAGAAAGCTGTCATAAACAATATCTCAGGGGCCTATTTAAAAGAATTCTGAATCTTACACATTCCAATTTTATTTTTCGTTCTTTTCAGGTGGATACTGCTGCAGAAATTTTTTTTCGATTCTTTACTTTTCCGTTCCAGTAAACAGAAGCTAACATGGGTTTGGGATGGAAAAAGAAACTTTTTTCGAACTCGATACCGACCTTAAGATGATAAAACTCCTACGAGAATCCTAACCAATTAGAGCATCATCATCGGTTCACTAGTTTGTATTTCCACACACAGAGTTCGCATGTACTGCAATAGTTTTACTGCAGAACGCCAAAATAGTCAGATCTCTCCATTCATTTCCTAACCCCCTCGGTAGTCGTTGGACTAGGCACGTTGATGAGAAACGTGAACAGAAATAATCAGAACTGACGGAATAGTCTAATCGTTGCAACGATTGAATTCCACTCCTCCGATTCGTTCAAATTAGATTCGAATTTCCACGAGATTCATCGTTATCAACCGCTGCCACCACGTGGCTTGAGGCGATGCAGAACTATCAAGTCCGCCGGACAATCGTACACCTACCGTACCTACACCAATACAGAACGAGATAGATAGGAAGAGAGCGAGCGAAAGGAAGAACAACACACAATGCCTCCTTTTGCGAGGATTTTGATAAAGCTCTCTTTATCGCTCGCTACTAATTTTTCATTTTTTTGAACGCGCGGTCGTCCATAAATCAAGTCGAGCGCGCACACGCTTCTTATAAAAAGCAAGAGTGGAGCGGGCTCCAGCTAGTCGATCAAAGCTAGTCGTGATTTTAAATTCGAAGAAATAGCAAGTGCTGGCAGTTAAGCTGGTCGATTTTTTGTTTTGCGAGCTCGAAGTGATTTACGGGAGAATATATCAAAGCAATCAGGATTTGGTGAACGATTTTTGTTGTGGTTGAATAAAGTGACAGTTTTCCGGTGCGAAGGAGATCAACATGAGGATTATTGTGGAAGAGGTTGGATTTTCGTTTGATTATGGTTATCTATATAATAAAAATGAGTTGGGGTTTCCTTTGTCACGATTTAACTCGCGAGTGGAAAGACCGATCGCCGTGAAATTTCGTTTGCAGAGATTTTTGGGGCTGGAGAAGGTTCTTATGATGGTTTGAGACCCTCCCTTCTCTGGAAAGGGGGCTCCCATACAAATGAAACACAAATTTCTACACAACTCGAGAACTAATCAAGCAAAAGAAACCAAATTTAGCATGTGTAGTTTTTGAAGGCAAAAAAGGTTTTTATGGTAGCTTGAGAACCCTCCCCTGTCATAGAAGGGGGCTCCCATACAAATAAAACACAATATTCTGCATAACTCGGGAACTAATCAAGCAAACGGACTGAAATTTAGCATGTGTGAGTTTTTGAAGGCAAAAAGTTTTTATGGTAGCTTGAGAACCCTCCCCGTCATAAAAGGGGGGCTCCCATACAAATAAAACACAATATTCTGCATAACTCGGGAACTAATCAAGCAAACGGACCGAAATTTAGCATGTGTGAGTTTTTGAAGGCAAAAAGGTTTTTATGGTAGCATGAGAACCCTCCCCGTCATAAAAGGGGGCTCCCATACAAATAAAACACAATATTCTGCATAACTCGGGAACTAATCAAGCAAACGGACCGAAATTTAGCATGTGTGAGTTTTTAAAGGCAAAAAGGTTTTTATGGTAACTTGGAACCCTCTCCGTCATAAAAGGGGGGCTCCCATACAAATAAAACACAATATTCTGTATAACTCGGGAACTAATCAAGCAAACGGAACGAAATTTAGCAAGTGGTGGTTTTTAAAGACAAAACATGTTTCTATGTTGGTTTGAGACCCCTTCCCATCCTAAAGGTGGGAAGTGGTAGGCTCCGACTACAAATGAAATACACTATTCTGCATGACTCGAGAACTAATCAAGCAAATGGAACCAAATTTAGTATGTGGTGGTTTTTGAAGACAAAAAATTGTTCTATGTATGATTTGAGACCCTCTCCCCTCTCTGAAAAGGAGGGAACCTATTCAGATAAAATACAAATCCTTGCATAACTCGAGAACTAATCAGAGAAATGGAACCAAATTTCTGCATGTGGAAGTTTTTGAAGGAGGGAAATGTTTCTATGGTGATTTGAGACTCTTCCGTCATATGAGGAGGAAGGGGGAGGGGGTGCTCTCAAACAAATGGAACCCAAATTTCTGCATAACTCGAGAAATAATCAAGCAAATGGACCCAAACTTGGAATGGACGAGTTTTTTAAGGCATGAAATATTTTTATGGTGGTTCAAAGTCCCTCCTCCCTCTAAAAAGGGGGCTCTGATAACAAATGAAACAAATTTCAACCAAAGATGAGAACTATACCTACTGCCTGCAAATTTGTATTCAGTGGTTTTTGGGTCCGGGAAAGCATCTTATGATAGTTCGAGAGCCCTCCTGCTTCTAGAAAGGGTGGGATCCCATGCAAATGAAAAACAAATACCTGCATAACTCGAGAACTAATCAAACAAATGGAACCAAAATTGGTATGGGTGAGTTTTGAAGCAAGAAATGTTTTTGTGGTAATTTAAGACCTCTCCTCACTCTGAAAAGGGGGCTACCATACATACGAAACACAAATTTAAACCAAACATGAGAACTATCCTACCGCTATGCAAATTTGTGTGCGGGGTTTTGGGTCCGGGAAAGGATCGTATTATAGTTCGACACCCTCCTGTCTCTAGAAAAGGAGGCTCCCATGAAAATGAAAAACTATTTTCTGCATAACTCAAGAACTAATCAAACAAATGGAACCAAATATGGCATGTGGAGCTTTTGTAGGCAAGAAATGTTTCTACGGTGGTTTGAGACCACAAGCAAAAGAAACCACATTTAGCATGTGTGAGGTTCTGAAAGGCAAGAAAGGTTTCTATGATGGTTTCAGATTCCTCTTCGCCCTGAAAGAGGGGGCTCCTATACAAATGAAATACAATATTCTGTATAACTCGAGAACTAATCAAGCAAATTGAACCAAATCTGGCATGTGGAGGTTTTTGTATATGAATACTGTTTCAATGCTAATTTGAGACCCTCCCTTTTCTGAAGGGAGGGGCTCCCATACAAATGAAACACAAATTTATGCATTACTCGAGAACTAATCAAGAAAATGGAACCAAATTTGGCATATGGAGGTTTTTGAAGGAGAGAAATGTTTTTATGGTCATTGAGACTCTGCTGCCTTCTGAAGAGGGGGGGGGATGGCTCTCAAACAAATGAAACACAAATTTCTGCATAACTCGAGAACTAATAAAGCAAATGGAATCAAATTTGGCATGTGGAATTTTTTGAAGGAGAGACATATTCCTATGGTGGTTTAAGACCACTCTGCCCTCTGAATGAGGGGGGTCCCATAGAAATAAAACGCAAATTTCTGCATAACTCGAGAACTAATAAAGCAAATAGAATCAAATTTGGCATGTGGATTTTTTGAAGGTCAGACATATTTCTTTGGTGGTTTGAGACTTCCCTTTGACTCTCCTACTAAAGATAGGGGGCCCTCTCACTACAAATGAAACGCAATTTTCTGCATAACTCGAGAACTATTCAAGTAAATGAAACCACATTTGGCATGTGGGGGTTATTTCAAACTGAATTTTTATTTATATTAAAATGGATTTCTGTCTGACAGTCTGTCTGACCGATCGGAGTGAAAATATGTATGCAGGTATTTTTGGGGCTGGGGAAGGTTCTTATGATTGTTTGAGTCCGCTTCCCCCTTCCGGCTCGCATACAAATGAAACACAAATTTCTGCATAGCTTGAGAATTAATCAAGCAAATGGAATGAAAAATGGTATGCGGGGTTTTTTGAATGCAAGAAATGTTTCTATGGTGAATTCAAACACAAATTTCAACCAATTCTGAGAATTATCCAGGTAACTAAGCCACAAACTATGTATTTTCTGGGTAACAAGAATGTTCTGATAGATGTTTGAACTCCTTATTACTCAAAAAAAAAACTCATTAAAAAAAAGCGTCAGTTCTATGTAATGTTCATTCATTTTGTTGCAGGCGTAGCAACGCTCGCATCGGGATCAGCTAGTATATATATAAAAATGAAATGCTGTCCGTTCGTGACAGCATAACTCACGAACGACTCAATGGATTTTCTTGATTTCTTTTTTGTTTGGTTTGTTTTGGTTCCCAACAGGTTTATATAAAGAAAAAATTTAGAAAAATTTACTAGAAAATGAGAAAAACTCATAAAAACTAAATTGTCATTCTGTATGGGATTATCCAAGACAGCAAGACCGTCTTTCGATTTGTAAGGAGGAACCGTTGGAAACTATTATAATGGCGTCGTTATTAACAAAAACAAAAGAACGAGAGAAAAGAGAATCTATGATTGACCTTTTGAAAAGATATATAAAAAATGATAATACAATAGAGTCGATTATTTTGCAATTTTTTACGGAGTTTTCGGAATTTGAAGTTGTTTGCGGAAAAAATACGCGGTTTTCGTTATTCATGTGAAGATACCGTTCGCTTAAATTTGATCAAAAATGTGTGTAAGCCAAGCTTTTATCGCATTTTACGAAGTTTTCGTGAATTACGGGTTTTTACGTGGATTCAGGGATTTACTCGGTTTTTTTTTTAAAACGGTGTTTTTTTAACAGCGCATTCATCCCTGTGTAAAAAGTAACCTCAGTATAAACGATTTATAGCGTGTAGATACACGTATAAACTGAAACGTTAGTATTGGTGACACCTCCCAGAGAGATGTAAATTCTCGATCAATAATATAATACGGCCTATCAACACTTCAGCAACATTATTCCACCATGATGCGGGACATTGTTCAACAATTGCAAGCGATGCTTCATGAGTCCAATGGATTGATTCAAATATTCAAGACTACTCTAGATCCAATGCCATCTAACAACCATAAGCATTCGATTCGAGCTAATTACTTCTACAATTTTCCAATAAGTAGTTAAAGTGTGAGCAGGACAACGTCTGCCGGGTCAGCTAGTTATAAATAAAGTTTATTTGCCTGACGTTAACGGCTTATCGATTGCAGAATCGTTCTCAGTATCTCGATCCCTGTCTTTTTGCAAATTAAGAACAGCCATTTGTTTTGCTAAGATTAGCCATTCATTGCAAAACGCTTTCTCAAGAAGCAGATGATGAGTAAAACCATTTGTGACATATTTTGGTGCAGATTTTAGTTTTTTTTAACATATCGCTGGTTCGATTACCATTGTTTGTGGTATCAATATGTTCACTCGCGATGGAAATTTTCTCGACATTCAAGGTGACGTTTCATAATTATTAAATTCAAACTCACTCGTGAAATTGCTGAGAGCCGAAACATGAAAATGTACACTGGCAGTTGCTTGAACGAAACGACAAAGCTGACCACGCTCACCCTCTGGATGGCACATCGCATCGAGATGTCATAATTTGTTATAAAATCAAATTTCTAAAGGGTTAATGAACATTACTAAAGGGTACATACACGGTGAAAAATTTCATCGGCGCGCCTCAAATTGCCTGGCGCGCGGGCAAAAAAACAAAAAGGCGGCGCGCTGGTCGAAAATAGTGGCGGCGGCGGCGCCATAAAATCGTCGGCGGCGGCGTTGTGGCGTGGCGGCGAACAGATATAGTAAGGCATCGTCCCGATAACACATAGTCAAATGTGATCGGCTGGTGTTTGCGGTAATACGAAATAAAGTTGCATTTTTCAACGCTGAGGCTTACCAAGTTTCTTGTGCACCAATCCGCAAGATATCCACCTTGTTCTGCAGATCCAAGCAGTCTAAGAGGCATTTTATTATTTTGTAAATTTTCCCTTCGTCAGCGAAAAAGAAGCGGCACCCCGAAGGTATCAGCAACGAAACATCATTCAAGAAAATTGAGAAAAGTAGCGTGTCGAGATTACTACCTTGCGGGACTCCCGACTTGTTCGAGAATGATTCAGATTTAAAAGAGCCGGTCTTGACCCGCAATGAACGGTCCGTCAAATAGAAGCTGAACCAATCCGCACTCCTAGACGAGACGCCGAGTCTCTCCAGTTAAGTCAGAAGAATTTCGTGATCCACTGAGTCGAGTGCAGCTTTCAAGTCCATATATGTAGCAGGTCCTAGAGTTACTGTACCTTCGGAGAGCAGCGGATCGAATTCGCTTGAGCGAGCGTAGGCGGGGGTTGTACCAAGGAGGGTTTTGGGGAGGTCGTCGTACTGGAACAGCACGGAAAATTGGAATTGTTCCACTGCACAGTGGTCCAGTAAGCTACTTTAGGCGGACATGAGGTTTTCAATGGAAATTTGTGGTATTAGAGCTTTAATTACTTCTGAGAACTTGTTGCAAACTAATTGTACTACAATTTGTATGAAATTATTTTTTTCTTGCATTAACACGTACGTCCCCAACCCCTCTGAGACAGAAAATTTCAAATTTAAAATTGATGATACTCCATCGTTAGTCATTGGATTTTGTTGCGGTTTTTTGCAATAGATCACAAATATATCCTTGTTTATAGATCTGCACTGGTTATTTCGTAAATTTTCGTAGTTTCGGATTCCAAGGTGGGAGTACTGGGGTAAGTACCTGTCCAGGGATGGTGGACAAAACATTTTTAGTAGCGAAACATGGCATGCGGCATATCAAACTTCATGATTTTGCAAAACTAGGTCATCAAAAGACATTTTAAAGATTTCTGACCATACTGGCCACTAAAAGAGGCCCTGCAGGATCCGAGTTCCTCCAGAAAAGTGGCCATATTCAAATAGTTGCCAAAACCTGGCTTGCGACACATCAAACTTCAGGATTTTGCAAAACTAGGTCATGAGAAGACGTTTTGAGAATTTCTGGCCATACCAGTCACTTAGGAAGGGCCTGCGGGATTCGAATTCCTCCGGAAAAGTGGCCATATTCAAATATTTTCCAAAACCTGGCTTGC
Organism: Aedes japonicus; assembly: GCA_034211315.2. Lineage (NCBI taxonomy): Eukaryota > Metazoa > Arthropoda > Insecta > Diptera > Culicidae > Aedes > Aedes japonicus. Next base: position 7,397 of record JASCZW010008150.1, read on the forward strand.
GACACATCAAACTTCATGATTTTGCAAAACTTGCTCTTCGGAGAACTTTTTGAGAGTGTTGGACCATACTGGCCACTTAGGGAAGCCCTGCGGAATCCGAGTTCCTCCGGTAAAGCGGCCATATTCAAATCTTTTAACCAAAACGTGGCTTGCGGCACATCAAACTTCATGATTTTGCAAAACTTTATCTTCGGAGGACATTTTGAGGATTCCTGACCATATAGGCCACTTAAGAAGCTCTTGCGAGATTCGAGTTCCTCCGGGAAAGAGACCATATTCAAATCGTGACCGAAACCAGGCTTGCAACATATTAAACTTCATGATTTTGCAAAACTTTGTCTTCGGAGGACATTCTGAGGGTATCTGACCATACTGGCCACTTAGGAAGGCCCTGCGGAATCCGAGTTCTTCCAGGAATGTGGCCATATTCAAATCTTTTTTTTAAAACCTGGCTTGCGACGCATGAAACTTCATGATTTATCAAAACTTGGTCCTTGGAGGACATTCTGAGGGTGTTTGACCATACTGGCCACTGAAGGAGGCCCTGCGAAATCCGAGTTCCTTCGGGAAAGAGGCCATATTCATTTTTTTTCTAAAACCAGGCTTGCGACACATCAAACTTCATGGTTTTGCAAAACTTTATCTTTGGAGGACATTTTCAGGATTCCTGACTATATTGGCCACTTAAGAAGCTTTTGCAAGATCCGAGTTCTTCCGGAAAAAAGGCCATATCCAAATCGTTACCGAAACCTGGCTTGCAACATATCCAACTACATGATTTTGCAAAACTAGGTCTTTGGAGGACATTCTGAGGGTGTCTGACCACATTGGCTACTTAGGAAGGTCCTGCGGGATCCGAGTTCCTACGGAAAAGAGGCCATTTTCAAATCGCTGCCAAAACCTGGCTTGCGACACACCAAATGTCTGACCATACTGGCCACTTGGAGAGGCCCTGCAGGATCCGAGCTCCTCCGGAAAAGTGGTCATATCCAAATCTTTTCCAAAAACTGGCTTGCAACCCATCAAACTGTATGATTTTGCAAAAATAGGTTTGTAGAGGACACTCTGAGGATTCCTGACCATACTGGACACTTAAAGAGGCCTTGCGGAATTCTAATTCCTCCAGGAATTCGTTACCGTTACCGAAACCTGGCTTGCGACACATCAAACTTCAGGTTTTTGTCATTTAAAATTTTGCACAAAAATAATTCACACTATCGAACAATACAAAAACAAAACGAAATATTGTAGGAAACTCAAAGAAGACACAATTTACAAAATCATGAAGTTTGATACGTCGCAAGCCAGGTTTTGGAATTTTTTTGAACATGGCCTCTTTGCCAGAAGGACTCGGATGCCGCAGGGCCTTCCTAAGTGGCCAGTATGGTCAGACACCCTCAATATGTCTTCCGAAGGCAAAGTTTTGCAAAATCATGAAGCTTGATATGTCGCAAGCCAGGTTTTGGTATCGATTTGAATATGGCCACTTTTCTGGAGGAACTCGGATCCTGCAAGAGCTTTTTAAGTGGCCAGTATGGTCCAACACTTTCAGAATGTCCTCTGAAGAGCAAGTTTTGCAAAATCATGAAGTTTGATGTGTCGCAAGCCAGGTTTTGGAAAAGATTTGAATATGACCACTTTGCCGGAGGAACTCGGATCCTGCAGGGCCTCCCAGAGTGACCAGTATGGCTGGAAATTCTCAAAACATCTTCTGATGACCTATTTTTGCAAAATCCTGAAGTTTGATACGTCGCAAGCCAGGTTTTGGCAACTATTTGAATATGGCCACTTTTTCGGAGGAACTCGGATCCTGCAGGGCCTCTTTTAGTAGCCAGTATGGTCAGAAATCTTTAAAATGTCTTTTGATGACATAGTTTTGCAAAATCATGAAGTTGGGTGTGTCGCATGCCATGTTTCGCTACTAAAAATGTTTTGTCCACCATCCCTGGACAGGTACTTACCCCAGTACTCCCACCTTGGAATCCGAAACTACGGAAATTTTCGGAATAACCAGTACAGATCTATAAACAAGGATATATTTGTGATCTATTGCAAAAAACCGCAACCAAATCCGAAGGCTAACGATGGAGTATCATCAATTTTAAATTTGAAATTTTCTGTCTCAGAGGGGTTGGGGACGTACGTGTTAAACGCAAGAGTGGCGTATACTCTAACTTTTTTATGAGTCAATATCGTGAGATAATATGTTCAACAAAGTTGTAGAAATTGTTATTATAAAAAACTTTGTAGAGCATATTTTTTGTCTAGCTTCAAAGCCTACTGCGATAATTCCAAATTTTAGTAAATAATCGTTTTTCGACTAAAAGTCATTCATTTTTAACTTCTACCAGCTTGCTATGTTCTACAAAGTTGTTTGTTTAGACATTTGCTACAATTTTGCTCAATACACCATAGTTGTATTTCTTCTTGTTTACATTTTATAGAAAATTTTCAGTTGAATTTACGCCATACTATAGGCCTTACAACATGAAATGGAGCACCTGAAAAAAATATATGGCATACCATGACTTGATTAAACACACCTTAAAGTACGTTTAAGGAGAATTCGGGAGAGATGATATTTTTCTGATGAAGTGTATATCGGTATTTTAAAGGACCAAGTGCTGGGTGAAGGCCAACTTCTCCGAAGACACGATAACATGAAGTTTTGGCCGAACGATTTGTGGCCCCCTAGCAGTTCAGATCTTAATCCGTTGGATTATTCGATTTGGGCATATGTTGAAGCACGAGCCTGCAAAACATCACACCCTAGTGTGAAAACCCTGAAGTCAACCATAAAACGCACATGGCAGTCAATGTCGGAGGACTACGTCCGAAAGGCATACTCTGGCTTCCGGCGTCTGCTCGAGGATGTTATTGATAAAAATGGAGGACACATTGAATAAATTTGCTTAAAAGGACTTTATAAAGATAACTGCACTCGAAAATGTGGATATTATTGCTGGAATTGGTTGAAAATGGAATTTGAAAGAAATAGAATAAATTTTCTGCCGCACCCTGTAAGACAAATAATATAAATAAAAACGATTTTACTACTGCTTCTACAACTCGTTAACAAATTCTTGTGACGCATTTCGGAAACAACTGACGAATCAGCTGCATCAGTTTTGGCAGCAGGAAGGAGCAGAATGTTATCAGTTTCGTGTCGCCGTGACTGAAGCTGGCAATCTCGGTCCGGGTACGAGAATTATGTTTCCAGAAGTTTTCAAGTATTGCGCTTACATTCCTAGCGGGAAGTTGGAAAGATGATTCTGCCAAGCTTGGGAAATGTGCTCTCAATCAATAACTACAGAAGTGCATAAGAACATAATGTAAGAAGCTGATAGAATTCTACTTGAGGTTAATGTCAATTAGCAATTATTCAATTATCAACTCATTATCCTCCTCTATGACACATTATTAATTATCTTCCTCACCTTTGGCTACGCCTCTTCATTTAATTTTTGACCTCAATCATACAAACGCTCTGGTCTCAACGGTCAAAGCTCTGGAAGATACAAGACCCATCCGCTCGTCAAAATAGAGTCGAATAATAAACCGCAAAATCAATATATGCATAGGGGAACAAACGGCGATGCCCACAATCTGCATTTCCCACCCTGGCATATTATTTCAATCAAATCGTGTTCATTTCGAGTCACCAAATCAACTCATCCATTCTCGAACGGTGTGCTCTAATATCGCAAACCGGGAAAGTCCCGTATGGAAGGAAGCTTTTTAATTTTCCGTTCCCAAGAATCGATACCATTTGTGACTGACTAAATGAATCCCACAGTCATCGCTTTCTTCCACCATGTGCTTGACGTTCATGCCGTCCTGTCACATCATTTGTCAGTCTCATTCATCATTGTTGGAGGAGCAAAAAAAAACCGGTGGAAACGGTGAACTGAGCCGGGTTCAATTTGGCATGAAACGTTACAAAGCGATTCAATCACGCGGAAGCATAATCGACACTGAGCGCTTGGTGCACATACACACACACACACACACACACACACACTCACACGTGTTTATCATCTACATATCCCTGCATAAGCATTTCCACTGGCAAACGGGGGGTGCATCAATCATTCGAAAGAGTGCGCCGGTAGATCTGGAAGCGGATCCCGGAAGAACTAGATGACTGTTTTCCGCATTTCGTAACTATCATCCGATATATGCATGTCGAAATCGAAATCAGTTGGCAGAAAGTGGTCACGTGATTGGGGGTGATCGTTGGCTCGTAACTCAAATTGATTTCCATTGAATAGCATTGGGTTGCATGTTGGGGGTAAAAAAAGGACTCCGTCGAAGGCAATTAATTTTCGGCTTCACAAAAAGCATCGCTCAAATTGCTCGTTGATTTATAATCCATGTTGATTTCACATCATCCGACGCTTATTCAGTCGAAAGTCAGTCCGACACAAGTTGATTTGCGTGGAACCCCTTTGAAGGGTGGAAAATGAGTATGCTCGAATGGTGGAATCATGGAGCAATGCGAGAACAATTTCCTGTACAATTTGGGGGTAGTTGCTGCCGTCATTGGTTAATTAAATATTTATCGAGCGGATACTGACATATATTAATTGTGATCGCTTCTGCGTACGGTGGAAATTGAGTCAGGATAGTTTTATTGTTGCAAATTGTATGCCTTCAGAATATGCATAGTCACGCATGAGTGACGTTCGAAGACTGTTGATGATTTTGAGGAAGTCGAAACATGTTCTAGAAGAATCCTGGAGAGTTTGAGCTGTTAAGTGGAATACATCCGAGACATGACAGGCATTGGCGGAACTAGACAATTAGTCTGGAGGGGGCCTAGAGGGGGCCTACTCGAAGGATTTTTTCGTTTATCGAAATATTGAGAAGAGCGAAGAAAGTAGCGTAATTGTTGGGGACAGGTAATTTTAATTGATAAATCAAAACAAGTTTAATCGAATAATTAGGTCTATTCTGCGCCTCGATGAGTCGAGATGCCTTAAAAGAATCGAGTGTCGTGAATATATATAGGAAAGGCTTGTAAGATGGAACACGATCCGGTTTTTGCTCGTAACATGTATAGTTTTTATTTTTTCGCGGATTCAAAGATATCTTTCGAAAGGAGAACTAAAAGGCTCCAACTTTGCCAGAGAAATTGATTATTTCTGGAGCAACAATAGAAAAGGGCCTATCAACATTTGTAAACAAACACTTCTGAGCCTATTTCCTCGCAAAGCGTAGGCCACCCACGCAAACCAATACCATCATCATGTAGGGGAAAGTTTCCCCTACACGTTGATTCTGTAGGTTTGCGTGTGTAGCCAGCGGCTTGCGAGAAAACGGGCTCAGGAGTGTTTGTTTACAAATGATCCAGATTTATAGTCATCAAAGAAAAAGTTATGGCCTATTTTCGAAATCCATCGAAAATTGCATATTTAAATAATGGCTTGTAAGATGGAACATGATTCGTTTTTTGCTCGTAACATGTATAATTTTTATTTTTTCGAAGGTCTTTCGAAAGAGGAACTAAAAGGCTCCAACTTTGCCCACGGAACTAATTATTTATAGTCGTCAAAAAAATTTATTGCTTTTTTTCGAAATCCATCGAAAATTGTTATTTCAAAAATGTATTGTTACATTTCAATATATTGTTGATTCCATGCCATTTCCAAACATAAAACATATCATTCATATGTTTAAAACGAAAAAAATGTGTTCCGTCTTACAAGCTTAACAGTGTTCCATATTACAAACATGACGTCATAAACACAAAAAATCAAAAAATTGTTTCACTTTACGATTTGTTTGGAAATGCCTTTGGATCATAAAAATACACCGAAAATGCTAGCCAACACAAATGTTAGCCTTTTGATATCGATGGGAAATTTCGACATATTATGCACTAGAAAAAAATGCTATTTTAATTATGCCAACACTTTCGAACATTGAAACCTGGAAGAGCTAAATCGAATGAGTGTATTCACTCCAAAACCAAATGAAAATTTAAGAATAGTAAAAATATGAGGTTAACACTAGTCAGCGCGATAGTTTTGTCGCTGTGAATGTCAAAAGTGGCGCTGTTCCATCTTACAAGCCTTTCCTCTACCTCGTATTATTCCGTTTGGATCAAATGCAGAATGGACTCACACGAGTCACCTTACTCGATTCTTTTAAGGCATCTCCACTAACCGAGGCACAGAATAGACCTGACTCTATGTAGAGTCAAGTTTGAACTGAATATTTTAAAATTTCAAAGAACAACATTGCGTCAATGAACATTTTTAATTTATAGGGTATGTGTCCCTTAACTCAGCCTATTATGCAAAGATCGATTACATTTTTTATCATAACTCATAAAGTTTTTAAGCTGTAAGCGAGGTTCCACTAGGTAGACACTTGCAAAGATAAGCTTGATAAGAACTTTGGTAGTATGTATCACAAAAAGTTTCACAACTCTTTTTATAAAGCCAGAAACATTCGAGGGATATGGATTTAATGTCGGTCTATAGGCACCAAATGGGGTCTATTCGTGGATGCAAATTCGTCCCATTCGATGGATTTATTACAAAATGCAGAATTTGTACGGTTTTTTTTCTAATTTTATGAATTAAGGCATTGCTAGCTGTATTCGATTTACTGAATACAAAATTTCACAAAACAAACTAAAGTAAAACTGCCTTAAAACACTTAAGTGATGTTCATATATGATTTATCAGCCATTCAATAATGAAAACATTATAATTCACTATACAATGATTTGGTTTCTTCTGTTTGTGTTTAGATGAGCCACTTGAATATAAAAAACCGCAAATTCATGCATTTCCACTTGAAATTCTACCTTTTTACTACGTTATTGATACAACAGGCCATAGTTGAGAACATAGTAAAAAATATGTCCCCAACATTGGGTCTACGATTTTCTTGTAAAATCATTGTTATTTTAGCTATGTGAATAGTTAGTTTGAAACGTGTAACTATTTTCTGCACATCCAGGCTGCATTACTTGCTTTATCGATTCAATTAAGCCAAATTTAGATCATTTGAAGATCGTGTAGATCATCTGTTCAGCTTAGCCAGTGAAATCATGATGCCCCGAAAGTTAAAAAAATCGAAAATTACAAGGAAGTGAACAAGTATAAGTTGACTGATATTTTCTCAATTGCTTTGGATTACATCGGTCTTCCAAATAGCAACATGATTTTGTTGATTATCGCTAAATTAATGACACATTTGGTACATAGGCCGAATGAAGGAGCTAGGCTAACATTACATCCCCTTACCCTATTAAAATTTAGATTGATTTGGATAACGCGTTTAAAATCTTCAATTTTGTCGGTAGATACTCATCCTTCACAACTTCCTTCAGTTTCTTAACGTTTTCTCTATAGTGTTGCTTGTTGTCTAGATGACAACGATTGCTTGTGAACTAAATATTTTTCGAAGCATTCCTTATGCAATGCAGTATCGTCATGAGCTTTTATTTTCTTGCCTAGTTTTCTCCAATTATTGAAAATAGTGCAAATATATTTCTCATTTTGTTTTCGCAAAGCCTTTGCGCAAAAAATGCGGCAAACATAGCAGAACAAATACAGGAATTGGAATACAGTCGCAGCAATGATAAAGTTACCATTGCTACGACTGTATTCCAACGTAGATGAGAACGACCATTTTTGGAAAACGAATGCGAGTTTGGACCGGTCCAGATTCAAGCGTACCAAGATCAGACAATTCCATCTTTTTTGTCTTACTATCGTTTTCCGATGAAGCTGATGGAGTTGCTAGTTGAGGAAGAACACTAGCGTTGCTTTCAATTGTTCTTGGTGTTCTGAAAGAACAGCAGAGAAGTAAATATGTTGTCAATATAATATCGGTCCTTTGGTTTTTGTATGACGAGTGATATTTTAAAGTTTAAAGTTGCTCCTTACAGAAAACTCTGAAAATACCTAGGGTATGATGTTGTCCTTAATACCCGTGGTCAGGGGTTCCAATATATTTTTACAAAATAACTATTAAAATGATCTATTAAAATGATCTATCTCTTAATTTTTTCATATTTCATTTTGTTCGTTTGTCCAGATTGTACGGAGCTCTGAAAATCAATTGTTAGATAAAATGAAAATGCAATCTCTCTAAACATAGCAATTTTACTTCTCGAATTATACTAACTGAATATATCTTCAGTCAAAATATTACGGGATAAAAAACAGGTAACAGTAACAGTAATTAAAAAAGCAGTGGTTAATATCCCAGTGGTTGCCTTGTTAGATGGTTTGGCCAAAAATTAGTTTTTAAATAATTTAAAATTGAAAAGTTCAACAAGAATGAGTTCTTCGGCAAAATAGTTCATTCTTATGAAATAAACTATTTTGAAAAGAAAATAAATGGTTATAAAATTTTCAAACATTGTGGAGTAAATAAAATTTTCAAACATGTGTAAGTTAATACAGTTTTCAAAAATAGTGGTAATTTTGAAGCACAGTTTATAAATTCAACACAGTTTGAAATTCAGGTTAATTCTATTGTCTAGACATAGAGAATGTCAAATATGACTGTTTTGTATGAAAAACTGTAGATGTATTGATTATATTGGCCACCACTGTTTACTAGAACTATTCCAGCCAAAATAAAACCTTTGATTAAAAATCAAATCCTTTGAAGAAATCCTAAGTATAAATGTTAGACAACTGTTATAATAAATGCGAAGTGAATTTTGATAAAATCTGACATACAGGCCCATTATGCAATCTATATCAACAACTACTGGTACTGAAGTCAACCTCAATAAATGTTATGATTTCAGGAATTTACCTGATTACATGTTTACCTTACTTCTAAAGCTACATTTTCGAAAATATTATCGTTAATGAATAAACTTCTATCTCCATATTTTGCTTATGGACATTCGTTAGCTTCGAAACATTTAATCAATCTGGGGAGTCTACACGCTCAGATTATTTTACAGAAATCTGTAAAGTTTTACCGAATTTCAACAGCTGAACGTTCGGTAATCCGATTTTACGGATTTCGGTAAAATTCAACCGAAATCCGGTTAATTTTTACAGATATCTGTAAAATTTTACCGAAATTCGTACAATCGGATTACCGAACGTTCAGCCACAGACAGACGTTTAAGCAAGAACAAAAATAATCGATAACTTTGTGTAAATTTTCAAACCCCTAGCAATCGCTAGCGTAAGCAACTGTTGCTTCACAAACGCTATGTAGTTCACTTGGTCGAGGTGCCCACTGATGTGGTGAAGTTGCGGCATCTGCTAGCATGTCAAAATGTCACTTCGTCGTTCGCCACATGCCACCCGATATTGACACGATGTTTTGACGTGCAATTATATGCCACATAGCGTCTACAAAACTGACGTATTTGCTTTTTGCTAAATGCTTATTGACATTTGGCGATTCCTTTCAAATTGACGGTTGCGGAAATTTACACAAGTCGAGATTCAAGCTTGAATGGCTGTGGTTCAGCTGTTGAGAATTCGGTAAAAATTTACAGATTTCTGTAAAAAAATCTAAGTGTGTATACTCTACTAAATTGTTCGTACAAGAGAAAATAATACCGTGAATTCTAAAATGCGCTTATAAACAAAACTCGTTATTGTAAAACCTTTTTGAATAATAAAATTTAAATACGTACACAGAAAAGTGTTTCAAATCTTATTTTTCAACATAGAAGGCTCTACATTTTTCTGTCGCTATTATTTCAGTTATGGGTCTAGAGGTTTTAATATTAATAGAATTGAATTATTAACATTTAGAATTGTTAAGGACTAAGGCGTTGGGCTTTTGTTAAGCAGTATTTCGAATCAAACGCATTTAAAAAAAAAAATTTGTAGTGTATATATTCAATGATTGGGTTTCCGCCAAAACATGCTGTTAAGTGGATCAGCATACGACACCTTACCGGGCTTCTCTGCGAGGTTGTAAAGTAAACAACGACGAGAAAAAACACTACTGGTAAAAGTGAGAAGTTGTGTTTTCAAAAACCTCTAATTGGAATTTGGCTTCCATCACATGTGGTCTTTAGGGAGTGTAAAAAAAGAGATTTCACATCGCAAGACCCATAATGTGCCTTTGACGGTATTTGAGCACGATCAAGCACGTTTGTTTTGAAATACTGCTTAACAAAAGCCCTATGCTCAATTTCAAACTAATTCTATTCAATTACATAACCTGCCGAGCGCTTGAGGACCTATCGATACTTTCTCTTCACATCTTTGGTTCTAGCAAAAATTGCAGTTCACTAGTGATGCTGGGAAGATATTTCCAATTTCAAAGCATTTTAACAGACGCAAACTTTCGAGCGAAGTGGATGTAATGTTGATATATCGGAATTCTCATGGATCTAATGGTCGTTAACTATGGTTTTCTTGACATATGTACCGAATTTTTATCCTATAAGGTACAGTGGGATAAAAGAAAAGTTTGGGGAAGAGGGTATGTGCACTTTACTCCTTCAGAAATAGTTACTCGTTCAAACTATTTCTGGAGAAAGCAAAGTACAAAAACAAATTACAATAGGAAAAAACCCTAAAATTCCTTAGAAATTATGAATTGTGTCATTTCAAATTAGAAATATATTAGGAAAAAATCCTGGGGGGGGCCGACAGAATCCTGGGGGGGGGCTGGCCCCCTAGGCACCCCCAGTAGTTACGCCAATGATGACAGGAACGATGTCAGGTGGAAGACCTCTCCATGCTTTCTCTCTAGCCACATGGACACGTTGAGCTGATGTGTCTATTTTCCATTCTCTCCACGCTTGTTGCCACTCTCTCAGTTACTCGGCGCTTACAGATTTACGGATGCAGCGTGTGCCTCATTGCCGATAGCACTTGTAATCTTCTTGTTCTAATATGCAATTGAAATCAGTCCGGCGATGACGCCGACCACTTACATCTATATGGTTTGGTGGGCGCTAGCAACTCTCATGCTCATAGCGTGATACGTACTGTTCAGCCGGGTCTAGTTCCTATTTTTCTTGAGCGCTGACGCCCAGGCTGCTCCACCATACCTGAGTATTGACGTGACACAATTCTCCAGGAGCCTCTTTTTACTGCTTTAGTCAATCTCGTCACCTTCTCGCAGGCTTAATTGATGTGGCTGTTGGAGTCAATCATGACCCATAGATGCTTTACCTCACGCTTTGAAACAATAAAGACTGTATTCGATGAAATTTGGACACACAAAATAGGTCACCAAAAATTTTCCTTGAGCCCGATTCTTTTCAAACTTTCTGGAAATAAAGTACTACTAAATGGTTAAGTTTTGACATCATTGGATTTATTGAACCTCTTCTCCCAACCCAAATGCCCGCACCTTTGACTTGACCCCTTTCATCAAATTTTGGGCAACGATAGGACCGACTTGCTTATTTAGTTTTAAACACACTTTCTTTAGTTCAAGTTCATTTTCTATCAGTTTTGGAGTTTTAATGAGTTTTGCCTTCATGATTGCTCAACATTTTTCAATTGGTCGAAGTTCCGGAGTGTTTGGAGGGTTGACGTCTTTTGGTACAAAAACTACATTATTATCTTTGTACCAGTCTAAGACGGGCCGGGCATAGTGGTAAGATGCCAAATCCGGCCAAAACAGTGTCGGGCCATCGTGAGATCTCAAGAAGGGCAGAAGTCGTTTTTGGAGGCATTCGTCCTTGTAGATTTGTCCGTTGACGGTCCCAGAGGTGATGAAGGGCTGACTCATTTTGCCACATCCGCAGATCGCTTGCCAGACAACGCATTTTTTGGCGAATTTCGACAGTTTCTTCTTCCGTACACTCTCCGGAACGGCCAACTTAGAGGAGGCAACGTAGTGTTCCTGTCCTGTCATTTGTTTGGTGTCGGCTTTAATGTAGGTCTCATCGTCCATCACAATGCAGAACAATGTACAGTTTTCTTGCACGAGTATTGGCCACCGAGTTCTGTTTATCGCTCCGGTTCGGTGCCTTCTGGACCTTGTACACATGTAATCCAGAACGTTTCATTATTTTCTGCACAAAACAAACTGAAACTTTCGCCTTTTTCGCAACATCCCTGATCGAAATGTTGGGATAACGCTTAAATTGGTTCAATACCATCCTGGCCTTCTCCGGATTTGATGTGCCACGTTTTTTTGCCACCACCATTTTTCCGCTTGGTTGTCTTACGGTTCTTGAACGTTTTGATGACATGAGATACGGTTGAATGTGCGATTCCGAGCTGTTTTCCGATCCATCGATGAGAAGCGTTTGGGTTTTCGAAGTGAGTGCCCAAAATTTGTTGGCGCACTATTTCTTCATTCGAAGCCATCACTGAAATCACTCGACCGATTTTCACGAAACTCATTACACAATTGACACAACACAATGAAAAACATTCAGTTAAAAGTTCAATAATTTTACCCACACGCTTAAAAGTTACGAACAATTGCGTGTGTCCAAATTTCATCGAATACAGTCTTTAATGGTATGTTCCCCTACCGTTAGTTTTGCCTGCTGTGCAGCCTTCCGGTTAGCTTCTTCACTCGCATCCAGTCTTCTACCATGTCTATCGCCTCCGTGGCAAGTACTTGGATCTTCTCTCGTGGTTCACCGATGACTACTTGCACCACATCATCCGCAAAGTCGACGAGTTTCACGCCACTTGGACGGTTCAGTTTCAACACTCCATCGGACATCGCATTCTAGAGTATCGAGCTGAGAATAGATCCCTGAGGAACGCCCGCTGTAACTGCCCTTATTTTCTCTGTATGTTTCGTAGATTAGAGTCCGGTTCTGTAAGTAGCTCTCCAGGATTCGGCAAAGGTATACCCTCATGCTGTGTAACGAACTGGCGATCCACATTTATACATCCACTTTTTTCTGCTGATCGTCTTCCATTCCTGTTTTTAATCTGATTTGTTTCAAACTCTTTTCTTCCGCTTCTTTTCCGATTTTTTTTCCAGTCTTCCACTTCTCTTTTTCTCTTCTCTTCAACCAATTCTCTTCGTCCATTTCTCTTCTTCCGCTTATTTTCTTCAGTTTCTTTCATGTTCCTCAACCATTCATTAATTTTCACTTTATTTTTATAACTTCACAATTTTTTATTTTGCTTCTTCGTCATCCTGCATCACTTTTGATAACATCTTCAGTCCCGTTACATTCACTTCTTTTTATTTACGCTGTTACACCCGGACTGAGAGGGTTTGACGCGTGAACGTGCTCCACCATGATGCGTGAACAGCTGGACCGTTACAACGAGAAACGTCAGTGTCAGTGTCAGTGATCAACATAAACATAGGGCGCTGCCTTGTTGACGAATTATCTTTCGCCGTATAGATTAGCATTGTATTGGAGTAATTGATTTTGATTTGGATTGTAAATGAAATAAATAGAGAAGAATTAAGTTAATTGGTTACTTAGTAAAATAGATGCAAGGTAAATATTACTAAAATAGAATTAGTCGAGAATTGAATTTTAGTTTATTTCAGTTTACGTACCGGATCAATTTGTAGGGAAGATTTGGGTTAAGCGGAATTTGGTAGAAGGGAAACTAATTTTGTAAGTAGTAGGTAATATTGTATAAAAGGTGTATTCGATAAAAATGGCACACAGAAAATCTTCTGTAAATTTTGAATCGTATGAGTAAAAAACCTAGAAATTTGAGTAAATCTTATCCATAGTGTATTATTAACATCTGCTAAGTTTCATACTTATACATTCAGTAGTTCCAGTCATGTCGTCGAAACAAGAAATTGTCCGTGAGAAAATTTTGTGCACTCTCAATCAAAATCCAGGGGCGTCCCACCGGTGGATTGCTAAAAGGCTTGGAATTGCAAATACAACTGTGTCTCGTGTAACAAGAACCTTCAAGGAGCGTCTGAGTGTCCAAAGGAAGGAAGGGAGTGGTCGTAAAAGTGGTCCAATGGACAGTTAAATGGCCAGGAAAGTCGTACAAAAATTCAAGAACCGTCCAAACATGTCAATTCGAGATGTCGCTAAAAAGTCTTAGGTGTCAGTCGGTTTTGTGCAGAAAACCATGAAGCGTGCTGAGTTACATGTTTACAAAGTGCAAAAAGCCCCAAACCGGAATGAAAAACAAAACATCACTACGAAAACCCGCGCCCGGAAACTTTACACGAAGCTGCTCACCAAATCCGGTTGCATCGTGATGGATGACGAAACATACGTCAAGGCCGACTTCCGTCAACTTCCCGGGCAAGAATATTTCGTTGCCAAGTCGAAGTTCGATGTTCCGGAGGATGTTCGAAAGAAGAAACTATCGAAATTTGCAAAGAAGTTTCTAATCTTGCAGGCGATTTGCGGATGTGGTGAAATAAGTGCTCCCTTCATCACTTCCGGAACAATAAACGGTGCGATTTACACGGAAGAGTGCCTTAAGAAGCGTCTCTTGCCATTCATTAAGAAGCACAAAGGATCAACTATGTTTTGGCCTGATCTAGCATCCTGCCACTACGCTCGAAACGTATTGGAGTGGTACCGAGCCAACGGAGTCAATTTTGTGTCAAAGGATATGAACCCACCAAATTCACCGGAACTTAGTCCAATTGAAAAATTCTGGGCAATTATGAAAACTGAACTTCGCAAACATCCCAAAACTATAAAAACAGAGCTAGAATTGAAGAAAATTTGGGTAAAAATAACAAAAACACTGGGAAAATCGGTTGTACAAAATTTGATGGGTGGAGTGAAAAGGAAGGTGCGGGCATTCGGGATGGGAGACGAAATTGAATAAAACAAATGTTGTAAATCAAAACTCACAGTGTTCTTCAATCGAAGATTTAGTTTGATGAGTATATATGTGTGTGCCATTTTTATAGAATACACCCTTTAATAGCTTCATTAGTAAAATTATTCCGATTACAACTTTGAGTGTGACGAAAAAGCATGCTACATCAATTTGTTTCCATAATGATGTCCCGAACACCCCCAACAAATTCTCAAAGAAAATTATCCGCAATACAGACTTACCCGTGTTGTGACCATGACGAAAACTACGATGATATGGTGGAATGTGGCCGGTGCAAGGAATGGTACCACTATTCGTGCGTTGGAGTAAACCAGAGCGTAGCGGAGCTAGCTTGGTTCTGCCGTACGTGCCTCGGAGAGGATTTAGCGGCCTGGAAATCATTGGGGAAGCCAGGGGCCACCAGCGTTCAACCATCTCGAACAGCAAAGGTAGGTAGTAGCAATACGGGACAGTCTGTTGGCCATAAAAAAGGAATAAAAATGTGGAGGATTCTCAGATAGTGATAGGGACATCCCAATCGAAAGTGGGGGGAAATACTGCCAAGGCATTTTCAAAACCTTCCGCCAAAAACAGTAGTAAAGTAGCCATTCACAGAAGCGTTGTGAGTTCACTGAAAAGCGGAAGCATTAAGTCGACAAGTTAAAAACGTGACTGGGCGTTGAAAAGAATTGAAGAGCTTACGGAGAAAGGCCGTCTGGAAACCCTTGCCGAGCAAAATCAACTAAAGATCTTGAAGGTGAAGCAGAAACAAATCGAACGTCAGAAACAGGAGATGGAGAAACTGCTAGAACTTTCGAAAATTGTTGAAGAGGAGTCCGTAGGAGTAGTTGACGAAGAACAAGAAGACGAGCAAGAATATGACGATGACTATAGAGAACGAGTAAACGACTGGATGTCACAGTGCGCCAACGATCACCCAGATATGTCACAGTTTGCTAACAACGAGAATGAGAGAGTCGTATCTGGAGAAAAGGAACTTTCCCCCAAACTGTCTTCAGTTCCGTCTAGGAACAGCGAGAAGAAAAAAAAGAGCCCATGATCAGAAAAGCAATTTCAATACGATGAGAGTACCATCACAACTCCAGATTGCTTCGCGACAGGTGTTTCCGAAGAATTTACCAGCATTTTCAGGCCGTCCAGAAGACTGGCCGTCGTTCATCAGTGCATATGAGCAGGCGAACTTGTCATGTGGATTCACCTATGCAGAGAATCTCGTGAGGCTTCAGGAAGCCTTGAAGGGGAAGGCCCTAGATCTTCTCCGGAACCGTTTGCTTCTTCCAGATAACGTGCCAACAATTATTGAGAAGCTACGCCGAAGGTTTGGTAATCCAGAGATTCTGTCGACAATGCTGGCACACCGGATCCTGAAGCTCGAAGGTCCAGATTCGGAGAATTTGGAGTCCATAAATGAGTTCGGCAGTGCAGTTGAGGAATTCACACAACATTTGGAGGTTTCGAAACTCATCGATCATCTGAAAAATCCTGTTCTCTGAGTTTAATACAGAAGCTTCCATCGAGCTACGCTATGCAGTGGGTGGAGTATAAGCGTCAGTCCCAGGTGGTTGATCTGAAAACTTTTGGAAGGTTTATGGAGGAATTGGTAGATAAGGTGTTAGAGGCAACGTTCGAAAGGTTAGACGGAATATCGTCGAAGAAGCGGGAAAACCCGAAAGCTAAAGGGTTCGTCTACTCAACAGAGGAGGACTACAGGTCATGTTGCTGTAAATCTGATCTGCAGTGCCGCAAGTTTCCAGACGAGACACCGAAGAATGTTCTCGACAGAAAGCCAGATCCAGTTTTTGCCGAAAAAAGAAATTAGCTGCTGTATCTGTCAGAAACTTGGACACATCGGTCGAGAGTGTCAAGAGTTTCGGAATAAGAGTCTGGAAGACCGATGGAGAATCGTGAAACGTAGAGAACTGTGTCCACTTTGCCTGTTCAATCATGGGAATTCACAATGTAGGTCGAAGATTCGTTGTGATGATGAAGATTGTAACAAACAGCATCACCCGTTGCTACATCCATCGGTTAGTGAAGGAACATCTAGGACAGAGGTCCGTTGCAGTAGCCATCGTCTACCGAACAGACCAGTAATGTTTCATATAGTTCCAGTGACACTACACCACGACGGTAAAGGCGTAGACGCTTTAGCATTAGTGGACGAGGGATCATCAATTTCACTCATCGATAGTGAGGTAGCAGAGTTATTACGAGTGGATGGACCGTGTGAACCGCTGAAAATGTGTTGGACGAATGGAGTCAGCCGGACCGAGGCTCATTCAAAAAAAGTAGACGTGCTGATTTCTGGAAGAAACCAATCAAAGCAGTTCGATCTACGAGCAGGAAGGACTGTGAGTAAGCTAGATCTGCCAGCGCAACAGCTAGATTCAAGGCAGTTGATTGACGAGTTTCAGCACTTGAAGGATATTGAGATCCCCAGTTACGGCTTGGAGGCGCCGAAGGTATTGATTGGGATTGACAATATACACCTCATTGCTCCACTAGAATCCAGAGTAGGAAAGAAAGGAGAGCCGATTGCTGTAAGATGTCCGCTAGGCTGGACGGTTTACGGGCCACGGCCGAACATTGTAACAAACGTGCACTTCCTCGGTCATCTTCAATGCAATGTGTTTACGAAGATTGTAATCAGTCAGATAGAGAGTTAAATCAAATGATGCGAGACAGATTCCAGCTCGATGCAGTGGGAGTCTCATCAGTACGACTAGAATCGAAGGAAGACCACCGTGCACGGCAGATCGTAGAGCTGGCAACGAAGCGTGTGGGAGAGCGATTTGAGACATGCCTTCCATGGAAAGAAGATGAGCCCAGATTTCCTGATAGTTACCGGATGGCACTGAAAAGATGAAGGAATCTGGAAGTACGCATGGACAGAAATCCAGGAGTTCGTGACATACTGCAAAAACAGATTGACGAATACCTAGCCAAAGGCTATGCTCACAAGGCCACGGACAATGAGTTATTAGAGACACCAGCAGAACAAACTTGGTACTTACCTTTGAACTTCGTTATCAACCCAAAGAAACCTGGAAAGATGGTGTGGGATGCTGCCGCGAAATCTAACGGTGTTTCGTTGAATGATACACTGCTGACGGGACCTGATCTGGTTGTCTCGTTAAGTACTGTGCTCAATAGTTTTCGAGAACGAAAGGTGGCATTTGGAGGTGACATCCGAGAAATGTTTCATCAGATCAAGGTACGGCCAAAAGATCACCAGGCCATGCGCTTTCTTTTTCGTATGGATGCGAACTGCGAACCTGATGTTTACGTGATGGACGTGCTCATATTTGGGGCTTGCTAGAAAGTTGGCAACCTGCTTGCAACGGATGATAGCCAGGATCTGTGAAACCGAACAGCTGCCAGAGGAGTGGGAGGAAGGGGTTATCTGCCCCATGCATAAAAAAGGCGATCATTTGGAATGTGAGAACTTCAGAGCGAGCACAATTCTGAATGTCGTCTATAAAGTGCTATCCCAGATCATATTCCGTCGTCTGCCACCTAAAACGAATGAGTTCGTCGGAAGTTATCAATCTGGCTTCATTGACGACCGATCGGCAACGGACCAGATCTTCACCGTAAGGCAAATCCTCCAGAAATGCCGTGAATACCAGGTCACAAGGCATCACCTGTTCATCGACTTCAAGGCGGCATACGACAGTATCGACCGCACAGAGCTATGGAAAATTATGGACGAAACCGGCTTTCCTGGGAAGCTGACCAGACTCATCAAAGCAACGATGGACGGTGCGCAAAACTGCGTAAAGGTTTCGGCTGAACTACCCAGTTTATTCGAATCTCGTCAGGGACTGCGACAAGGTGACGGACTCTCATGCCTACTATTCAACATCGCTCTGGAAGGTGTAATGCGACGAGCCGGGCTCAACAGCCGGGGTACGATTTTTACGAAATCTGGTCAATTTGTGTGCTTTGCGGAAGACAAGGACATTATCGCAAGAACATTTGGAACGGCGGCGGGCTGTACACCCACCTGAAACGCGAAGCAGCAAAGGTCACACTGATGGTGAATGCGTCGAAAACAACGTACATGCTGGTAGGCGGAACCGAACACGACCGGATCCGCCTAGGAAGAAATGCCACGATAGACGGGGATACCTTCGAGGTGGTGGTCTACCACGGATCCTTACTGACGGCTGAAAAGAAAGCCGTGCCTACTATGGGCTCCAGAAAAAAACTGCGGTCCAAAAAGATTCACCCCCGCATCAAATGCACCATGTAAAAAACGCTAATAAAACCGGTGGTCCTCTACGGACACGAGACATGGACCATGCTCCTGTAAGCACTTGGAGTTTTCCAGCGACGCGTGCTAAGGACGATCTTCGGTGGTGTGCAGGAGAACGGTGTGGGGCGGCGAAGGATGAACCACGAGCTCGCTGCACTCTACGGCGAACCCAGCATCCAGAAGGTGGCCAAAGCCGGAAGGATACGGTGGGCAGGGCATGTTGCGAGAATGCCGGACAACAACCCTGCTTAGTTGGTGTTCGCTACTGATCCTGTGGGCACAAGAAGACGTGGAGCGCAGAAAGCACGATGGGCGGACCAGGTGGAGCGTGATCTGACGAGCATTGGGCGTGACCGAGGTTGGAGAGTGGCAGCCGCAAACCGAGCATTGTGGCGTACTATTGTTGATTATCTTCTTCTTCTTCCTATTTCAAGCTTATTGCCTTTAGCAATTAGCTTATTGCGGGCTCTCTACTTAGTGTTCTAATTGCACTTCCACAGTTATTAATTGAGAGCTTTCTATACCATTGCCATTTTTGCATCGGTATAATTGTGTGGCAAGTACAATCATACTTTTAGGCCCAGGGCAGTCGAGAAATTTTCCAACCTGAAAAATCTCTGTCCGGATCGGGATTCAAACCCGCCACCTTAGGATTGGCAATCCGTGCTCTTACCAACTGAGCTATTTGAGGCCCCTATTGTTGATTATGTCTTATCCTAAATGTGATATTGAACAAATAAATGTATGTATGTATGTATGTTATCTTCGACTTCATTTGATTTTCCTACGTTCTCCGTTCTTTCTACTGTATCTGGGCCAACGTCTCCGAACAAGCTTCGATAACTGATGAACTTCGACAATCAACAATTTCATGCAGTAACTTTAGTAATCGCTTTTCGTTGTTATCTTCGTTGCAAAACGCCACTTTCAAGTTGGTCTCTCTCTCTCTCTCTCTCTCTCTCTCTCTCTCTCTCTCGCTTTCAAGTTTGCCGAGTTATCTGCAAAACACGAAAATGCAGAGTGTATTTAGAATTATTTTTAAGAGTGCAGCTTCAGTTCAAAAGATAAAGAAGACACAAGCATGATGCACGGAAAATTTTCCCGATTTCATCACAAGCGAAGACTGGTCTGTGTTTTTACCGAATCTCAACCCACTTGACTTTTTTGTCTGGGGTTATATGCTTCAATTTTTAGGACTCAATAAAAGACTTACTTAAGATCGATTCGAGAAACATTTGGTTCGTATTTGGGACCAAATTTCTCAGGAAATCGTGCGGGCCAGCTGCGATGGGTTAACAAAGCGTTTGTACAAAGTGATCTAGTAAAAGGGTGCATTGAATTAATATGGTTGTTTTCTTTAACATGTATTTTTCAAATGTAAAATAAAAGCTATGATTTGGTTGATTTGTTTAGCTGTAATTTTATTTTGTGACACCTATTGTGAGACACCCTGTACAACCATATTTGATGTGAAAGAAGATTCCAGAACACTGACAGGATAGTAGAAATTGCACGTTTGGCAAATAACTTGCACATGTGGCTTGTTGAAATTGGGGGAGGTACACTCTTAGAAAAAATCATGAAAATTTAAGGGTCCTTGGATGCACATAAAACGAGCGGCCCTTTAGAAAGAATTTAGTGTCTGTTCTTAAATTTACAGGACTAAGGGAAATTGAAACGACAAATTACAGGACCCGACGCAAAATTGTGTTAGGACACAGAAAAAGACATTTGCCAAATCCTGCTATTGTGAATGCAAATTTACATGTTTCGGGATGCAATTTTTGATCCTAAGAATCTAGTAGAAGTAACCGTCAGAAAAATTCAAGATGCGGTAATAAATCCTCAATTTCATGGGTTTTCATACACAGATAAAAAGAAACATTGAATTTTCTGCGTTATCTAATGCACATAAAGGGAATGCTAGATTTGGCAAAAAATAAATGGATATCTAATGTAAATTTAAGCCAGATATCGCCTGAATCTAGCTTCTTGTATGGCACATAAAAAATTGCAAACAATTTCGTTGTTTACGCCTCCTTTGGCCTGAAAATAAACGAAGGGAAATTTTACACGCTTGTTAAAATTAATTATCTTTTTCTGTGTACTAAAATTTAGCTCAATCTTGTCCTGTAGACTTCATTTTGTACCTTCAATTCCTTGAGGATGCTAGAAGTTTCACCATGTTCAAATTAATGAATATGATAGTAAATGTGTGTGGAGGCGACCCAGGCGTAGTGGTTAACATCCATACCTCTCACGCCAAAGTCACGAGTTCTAATCTCACCCCGGACAAGTTACGAATATACCCAAAAAAAGTATTTGAGTGACTACGACGGGAGATGAACCAGCCCAGGGCAGAAAATCTCGATAATAAAGGAATAAAAAAAATGTGTGCATCACCCGTGTATCACTGACAAAAAAAATGGCTTAAAAAACATCCCTTTTATTTTCCTTATACCCCAAATTATCATTTAAACACTACAGCTTAAGTTTTCGAGCATCGCAAAGTATTTATGGGCTAATCCTTGTTGCCTTCAAAAAATATATCTGAATTTTCATTGTACAGGTATATCTCGATAGTACGTACATCAACTTTCTCACTTAAAATCTAAATTACATAAAAACTACTTGTTGAATCTGAAATCTTATAAAACCAAAAGAAAGAACTACCTTCCGCTCTTTTTTTTGGTTTGTTTAGATTGAAGATACAATTAGTAGTTTTCATGCAATTTCGAGTTGAAGTGAGAAAGTTGATGTACGTACTATCGAGGTATACCTGTATTGTTAACTGTGTAAGAAAGCCAATAAATAGATGATTTTTTAATTAAGAACTTATTCCATTTAATTTTGAATAAAAGATATCAAATAAACATACTCTATTTCTCACCTCAAAAAATTCGAACCGTCGATTAACAGCATTTTTTATATTCACAACTGTAAATTTAAGATCACGCCTAAATTTCTATTTACCATAATCGAGGTAAATTTGTTACATTCAAGTACTCATAATTTTACAGATTTTGTTCGAACCGTGTATGAAATATCCTCTAAGTTTTAACCAACAGTGATCCACCCCGCGGCCCAAGGTAGTATCCAGTTCCTTTTGCAAAAAGTATGTCAAGCGGCACTCAGTCAAACTTTTACAAACATTGTAAACTAATTCTTCTTCCATGAATAGATATAAAAAGGAAACTTGAGCTAAGCCGTGGCACCGCAACAGCATGTCAATTTCCCATATCTACATCGTATGAATATTATCCCTACCCTCCACGCGCCTTCCACCAACTTTTTTTCCTCCCAACTTGCCCTTGCGCTGCGAACAAAGAAGCGACAGTGTTTATTGGTTACCTGCCACATGTGTCACGTTCCCTGTGTTATGTTGCCTGTTGAAAGTTTTCCTTTTGCCAACTAGTGCCAAAGGTGTGACTGTCGTCGTCGTCGTCGAAGCCGCTTGGTAGTGCTACAAAGTTTCAATCCTCTTTCGCTGTTCCACCCGAAGTTATTGTTGCATCTCTCCGCACCGGTGTGGAGTCATGTTTGAACTATGCCGCAACGTGACGACACTTCGAAAACGCATTTCCTCGCTAGCGGCCACGCTAAAGTTCGGATCTACTTTGTAGGTTTTTGTTCTAAGCCCACCCCCTTTTGCGAGTCTTCGTGTGTGGGAAGTAGAGGGGTCTCCCACAAAAATCCCGTATCCAGTGAAGGCATGCACGCTATTGTTTCGCATGAAATTTAATGGAAAATTTGTTCTGCACTCGAAAACTTTTGCTCCCCTTGAAATCCCTCGAAAATCGAAAGGATTCCCGCACGCTGGTTTCTCCGGTCCTGTGGAGGAGTGCATTTTAGTGGATTGCAGCTAATGGAGCGTGTTGGTTTTGACGGGCGAAGAAAAGCACACTTTAGAATCACTTCTCAATGAGAACGACAAGTCGAGTAAAATGTGAATGTGGGCGCTACTTTAAGGTGAAGATACGATCAAGCTTGTAGTGGCAGTTGGCATTTACTGACTCCACTCAAATTTCTCCTGCCTCATCATACATTTGAAAAAAATCAAACATAAAAACCATTACTTGGGCCTTAATTAACCTTACTTTGTTAATTCAAAGAAAATTCCTCTTCAATCCTCTTTCGGCTAAAACAAAAAATTTCACAAAACATCGAACAAAATTCAAGTTTCTTGCAGAGTTTTCAACATATGCACTTGTGATTTTTTCTTCTTATTATTTTGGTTACTATCGCTAACCTTGGCTACCAGAGAGTTTCAAGAGATTTGTTTTGTACTATTTTCCACTTGTTTTATTAATGAAACGATAATCGATTAGTCGTCACAATCGCAACAATCTTTCATTGTCGTAAATCGAGAAAAATCTTTTGAAATAACACTTCAATTTTCAATCGTTCTCGTACGTAAAAGTTGACTGTGCTGTCAATTTTTTTTTACCCTGTCGAATGAATCACATAGATCTATATCTATTTTTCAATCTGTATCTGATTTTAATCCAGTCCTGCGGAAGAACTATACATCTGAAGCAACGTTGGAAAAGGACCTAAGTGCAAATTGAAAACAGGAATATTGAAACTAATTTCGAGATCCTAACTTAGACATAACAATAAACTCTCAACAAGTACTCTAGATGTCTATTCGTACTGACTGCCATATTTGAGGTATTTCATGAAAAATCCTTTTCATGTTATTAATTTTGATAAAATATTCGTCCGTCCAAGCAGTAGAGGACGGCAAATGACGTACTATAGTGAGCGGTTCCGAACAGTTCCGCTCATTGAGGTAAACAAGTTCTTCCAAACCGTTCATGTGCTCTTTTCGTAGCACTTAACTAATTCGGATCAGAGTATCAAGATTTCTGAAATAGGGATTTTTTTCATTATGGCGAATCCAACATTGACTCACTTTGATTTATTTCTCTTTCAATCAATTTCAATAACCTTTACGTTTTTCATTCTATTATTTGTAGACTATGCTAGCTCATTGTTAGCTTCGTCCTATTGAAAAATGTTCCTGGAATTATGCAATTTACAATGGAAATATTCGATCAAAAAATCTTTAAGAAAAACACCAAATTACACATTAGGTGTGATTAACATTTACAAACATAGGGTATGTGTCCCTTAACTCAGCCTATTATGCATGATCGATAACATTTATTACTATAACTCATACAGTTTTTTAGCTGTAAGCTAAATTCAACTTGTTAGACACTTGCTAAGATAAGTTTAATGAAAAATTGGTAAGTATGTATCACGAAAAGTTACAAAACTCCTTTTATTAAGTCAGAACCATTCGAGAGATATGGATTTAATGTCGGCCTAGTAGCACCAATTTGGGTCTATTCATGGATGCAACTTCATCCCAAACGATGGATTTATTACTAAATGCAGTTATTGTACTTTTTTTCTAATTTTATGAATTAAGGCATTGATAGCTTTATATGTATATAAATATATATATATATATATATATATATATATATATATATATATATATATATATATATATATATATATATATATATATATATATAAAATATATATATATATATATATATATATATATATATATATATATATATATATATATATATAAATATATATATTTCACATAATAAACTGAAGTAAAACTGCATCGAAATACTTAAGTGATGTTCATATATGATTCATCAGCCATTCAATAAAGAAAACATTATAATTCGCTGTACTATGATTTTGTTCCTTCGGTAAATGTTTAGATGAGCCACTTGAATATAAACAACCACAAATTCATGCATTTCCACTTTAATTTTACCAATAACAACGATTTTAATACGTTATTGATTCAACAGGCCATAATTGGGAACATACAAAAAAAATTGTACCCAACATTGGGTCTACGATTTTCTTGTGAAATTTTTGTTATTTTAGCTATGTGAACAGTTAGATTGTAACGTGTAACTATGTTCTGCACATCTAGACTGCATTACTTGCTTTATCGATTCAATCAAGCCAAATTTAGATCACTTGAAGATCGTGTATATCATCTGTTCAGCTTAACCAATAAAATCATGATGTCCCTAAAGTTCAAGAAATCTTAAATTACGCGGAAGTGAACAACTTTAAGTTGATTAGTATTGTCTCAATTGCTTCGGGTTACATCGGTTATCCTAATAGCAACATGATTTTGTTGATTATCGCTAAATTATTAACACATTTGGTACATAGGCCGCATGAAGGAGCTAGGCTAACATTACAGCCCCTTACCCTAATTCGTGAAATATTTTTTCGCGATTAGCCTACCTTGTGTCTCACAAACCAGTAACTGTTGCCCTGTCCTACGTTGAAAATCTCCTTTCACTCAGTCACTCAAATTTGAGTAAATGTTACTGGCATTGACAAGCCGACATATCAAAAACATCGACTCAAATCAGACTGATGTTGTTGATTTGTAACATTAACTCAAATTTGAGTGACTACATTTTTGACGAAAGTGAGTCAAAAACGACTCAAAACTGAGTTGAAACGGCTGGCCGTGCGGGAAAAATTGAATCCGAAGATGCGGGCCCTTTCACTTCTTTCCCGCTCTCGCTCAGTCAGTACAACGACACTCCCGTTTCATTTTACTCAATTGTTGAGTACTATTGTATACTATCTCTTTTTCTCACACGGAAATGTTACTCAATTTTGTTTAAAAAGTTGATCACCTCGATTTTCGAGTAGATCCA
This sequence comes from Aedes japonicus, assembly GCA_034211315.2. Taxonomy (NCBI): domain Eukaryota; kingdom Metazoa; phylum Arthropoda; class Insecta; order Diptera; family Culicidae; genus Aedes; species Aedes japonicus. The sequence goes on from JASCZW010008150.1 coordinate 33,091, forward strand.
CTTTTTACGAAATTTGAGTAAAATTTCCGTGAGAGGAAAAGAGTATACATTTGTACTAAAAAATTGAGTAAAATGAAGCGGCAGTGTAGCGCTCAAAACAGCCTCTCTCGCTCAATTTAGGAGTTGTTCCCCCTTGTACGAAAATTGAGTAATTCTAGGATTTTTTTCAAAAAGGCGAATCTAACAATGAGAGGCTCTCTCCTCTCTCGCTCTCTCATTTATTACAGCGCCATTATAAATCTTTTGAGGGATTCTTTAGTGCAGATAGAAACAAAATAGTGCTGGCTACCATACTCTACAAATATTTGAATGAAAAACGTAACGCTGAATGGAATATGAATGAAAGAGAAAGTAATAAAAGAGAGTCTCTCAATTGCAGATTCGCCCTAATGAAAAAAAAAAAACTAGAATTTTTCCGTGAAAAAAAAGAACAGTTTTACAAATGAAAGAGAGGCTGCTTTGAACGTGTAACCAGTCGTTCATAAGCTCGGTAGTCACATTTAAAATAGGAGCTCTCGTGCAGTTAAATAGCTCTATCTCGCCTATCACAAATCCCGCTGTCACACATGTATTGAGAAACATCACTCTCTTCTCCATCCTGGGATATCTGTTTCTGGTTCTACGGCTGATACTCAGGAATCGCAGTGGGAGCTGGTGCTCCTGCAACTTCATCAATAATCACTTAAAATTTAAGTGGCAACTATCTATGCTGACAATCGTCGTCTTCCCTTAGACGTCGACAATCCCTTGGACGTCGTCTTCCACTATTTGTGAACAACGTTTTTGGGTGGATTGCGGCAGGCATGGCGGATTAGGAAACCTTCAACTCTATCCGTTGCTACCCTACGACGGTGAATGCAAAAACTTTGAAGCTTGAGTGACCATGAAAATCCGGCCAGTATTCGACGGTTTGGGGAAAACGTCATCCAACCAGTCTTTGAACGAAGCGCTGATGACGGATCTGGTTATCCAGGACTCGTTATGCAATCTGATTCATCGCATTCGGAAATATCTGTTGTACTGATTAGTGGCATCGAGAAGATGTATCTGCAGGTGTTGTTACTCCCGGACTACACTGCACCGCCCAGTATTCGAAGGAGATTCTCGCCGCAGGATTAATTACAACGTACAATGACAATGATCATTTTTGGATTAACTCAATCTTCGTATCTTGTAACACGATGCTTGCAGCAGCTGGTCCATGATAAAGGGGATCAGAGCTAATCCAGAGAGCTAAAACGGCCGTCGTGCATGATTTCTACATGAAACATTTCATCGGAGGTGTCGACTCTGACAAAAATGGCACTCTTGCTACGGCAAGAACTGGAGAAGTTGATTTCCACAGGTGGGTTCAAACTGCAAAATTGGGTGTCAAAGAAGAATAGCATCTTGGCAGGGTTGACTGTTGATGAACTCGGAGCGTCGTCCGCTGTGAAGTTTGATCAGGAGCATGGGCCACATCAACCGAACATCGACGTGTTGCGTCTCACTGTAAACGGCAGTGGACTTGCCGTGAACTGTACTCCATTATTGCTCAGTTGTGCGACCCTACCGGTCTTACGGCTCCAGTCTTTGCTTGGGCGAAGATAAGGATACAGTAATTATGGATAACTACCATGTAATTGCGACGGAGAATCCAACTGATCTTGTGTCGCGAGGAGTTATGCCACAGCGCCTTGTTGACATACCGCATTGGTTTCATGACCCACACTGGTTGTCGCTGCTGGACCATACTGGAACACCAAACTACATTTAGATCACGAGAAGCCCTTGAAGGAAGTGCTGGGGATTAGAAAAAACGTTCCTGCGCGTTCGTCGTTTAAGCTAGTCAATTCTTTGCTGGTTCAGCAGTGATACATCGATTTGGTGGCCGGCTCAAATTGGCTGGTGAATCCTATCCCAAGCAAAACCAAACTATAATAATCAGTTGCAATAACTTGATTGTGACCTAATTGAATAACATTGAAGCTGCTTTAACACATTTGCAACAAGTGTGCTGCTAGGGATGCAGTTCAGGACCCCATGATTATCCCTGGCAATCATTCTATCTCGACAAAAGAGGCAGTTGTATACTGTGTGGCGTATGACGCTCACTCAAATCAGGCAAGAATTCTGGCCCCTAAACGGTAGGGCACTGGCAACTTATACTTTCCGAAATTGCATTCGCTGTTTCTAAAGCAACCCTGTTCTGTATCCCAACCGGTGTAGACTATTGTGACCCAGCTGGTGCAGCATATTTGAAAGTGGTGGAGGTGAGAGTACGCCTCTCAACTTCACAACCTGAAGCTGCGATTTTTACGTGCAACGCAACTGGACGTCAGCCAAATGGTGATCCTGAAGGAGAATGGATTCGCCATTATCGAGTGGTATATAGCTCGTATCCTTGAAGTCTACCCGGGCCCAGACGACGTGGTCAGAGTAGCAAAGGTACGAACGCCTAACGGAGCTGTCTACATGCGGCAAGCTTCGCATATCTGCTTCTTGCCGTTTGAGAAGATTTCATTATTGAAGTTAACGAACGACTGCAACCTGCTACCAACTGGCGCAACATTTAAGGACGAATCAGAGAAGGACACGGAGGAGAAATAATTGTCTAAGCTGGTTTTAAGATCGATTTGTGCACATACGTTTTGAATTCGCAGATTCATTACTAAAATTCAGGTGGCTTACGGTAGGCATAACAATCTGCATCATCAAAGCGTTCCCCGGACAACCTGAATTCTCTCAGTTTGGTTGTATCTATCGTCTTCATGCACGGAACAATACCCTAGGAGCACACATGTTGCCATTCGGTTGAGATAACATAAATATGACTTTCTAAGTCATAATCAAGTTACTACAACTAATTATGACCGTAGTGTGCTACTTGGGTACTGATAGTGTGTGACATTAGACTAATTGTTTCCAGTATCAACGAGTTGCTCTCTTATATTTACGTCTTTGTTTTCTATACTGGGCTACAATTTTTAAAAAAATCGCGTTGCAACCTTCACGGAAATTGTCAGGTCTTGAGCGTCAATATTTTAGTCATTTCTCAAAAGATTTTGGAAATTTTTGCACCTATCGAGCAAAATTATTTTTACACATCAACTTCAATAGAAAACAATGTTGTTCACGCCACATACTTTTGAAAAATTCATAAATGTTAAGCCTAAGGAGTCATATATGATCCCAACACGAAAATGAGGGTATAAAATAACAGACTGAATAAATGTGTTCACTGTCTTGAGAAAATTTGTTCTACATCAATTCTTTTATCCAAAAAATAAAAAATAAATGTATGGCCTAATTTATGACCTAACCGATGACCTAGAACACCCTGAATATGAAGAAGTTCAAGTTGAAAAATAATTTGCCTTATTAATAGAATAGAGCGTTGTTTTAGAATACGGTACACATGCATACGTAGATAAACATAAAATACTTTTACATCTCTCTGGGGTGTTCTAGGTTATCCAACATACAGTAGTTTTTAGGGCTACACAAGATTATCAAATACAATCAAACGTATTGAATAAACATTTTGGAAGACCTTCAGTCATTATTTGAACATTTTGTGATGTTCTAGGTCATCAAAACTGTACTTGAGTTCAGAACTTTTGATCTACCGTAGTAACTATAGCTTATTAGGTTATACAAAGTAACACTACGTATTCATCCATATATAGTGAATATTTTGGAACGTAAGCAAGCATCACAAGACAAACTAGGATGATCGATGTCATCCAAACTGTCCTTGAGTTCAGAACATCAAATCTACAGTTGTAACAGTAGGTTTTTGGAGTATGCAGAGGAACAATATGCATTTAACAATATTCATTCAATAATGAAGAAGGTCAACAAACATAATGCGAAAATCTTGGGATATTCCTACATGACCTACAAACCATCCCTAAGCTCAAAACATAAGATCTACAGTTGTAAAAGTAGCATTTTTGGCTACATAATGTGACTACACGTATTCAATCATATTCAAGGAATCATTTGGAAGGTCAACAGTCAATTTTTCATAACTTTTAGATCTTCTATTCATATGAAACATATTCATTGATTATTTTGAAAGACCAACAGACATTATGTGGTAATTTTCTATCTCAAAACTTAAAATCTACAGATGTAACTATAGCTTTCTGGACCAAACAAGGTAACAATATGTATTTGACCGATTTAAGTGTGTCTTCTGGAAGTTAAACAGATAGAATGAGATATTTGGAGATGTTCTAAGTCACCAAAATTGCCATTGAGTTCAAAAAATTAGGATCGACAGTCAGACAGACATCAAAGGGTAATCTTGTTAGTTTAGGTCATTCAAAACTTAAGATCTACAATTGTAACAGTAGCTTTATGGGCTATACAAATTTATGTTAGAGTGTTTGACATGAATATTCCAAGATTATCTCATATTGTCTGTTGTTCTTCTAGGGCATTCATTGAGTATTTTCGAATTTACATCATAACATTGTAAAGCGGATAAAGCTACTGTTACAACTGTAATCTAAACTTATGAACTCCAGGACAATTTAAGCGACCTAGCAAATCTCAAAAAAATATATCCTACTTTTTTCAATCAAGCAAAAATCTATCATTCTTTTTTCTACGTTATTGAGCACCAATTTGATCTGAACACTCCAAATTGCTTGTATAATAACGCTTGGGAAATCTTAGGCCTGAAAAGGGCTATAGGCTCAGTAGCTAATAATTCGTATGGCCGGTCAGTCCTTGGGTCAGTCACTGCAGTTTTTGTACCCCTGTCGTTTTTGATATAGTATTTTTGGGTGAATGAATTAGTAGTTTCCGTTTGTAACCGCTATTAAGGAGTGTATCGAAAATAAGCTATCCAAAAACTTTCTTTCAAATTATGTTGAAAACCGATATTTTATTCATACAAAAAATTGATCCTTTATTGTACAAGGTTGAACTTGCACAAAATGAAAACCGGATGAAATTTAAAATAATTACTTCACGAATTTTCGAACTTTTGATCGAATGCTCTTCATCAAGTTCCGGACAAGTGTTGCATCGCATTTTTTGGACGCTTGAGCCCAAATTTTTTTGAACTCCTGCATGTTCCCAGCTGCCTTACCATTCTTCTTGAAGTCGAAGCTGAGGGCAATTTGGTGGATTGATATTTTTCTCAACGAAATCCATACCCTTTTCTGCAAGCCAATTGAGGGTGGTTTTGGCATAGTGAGCCGACGCTAAATCCGGCCAAAACAGTGGAGGTGTACTATGCTTCTTATTTAAAGGCAACAATCTCTTCTGGAGACACTCAGATCGATAGATTTCCGCATTTATAGTTGCGGTAGTGTAAAAAATGGTTGACTTCAAACCACAGGAACATATTGCTTGCCATACCAGTACCTTTCGACCGAATTTCTCACTTGAATCGACCTTTCCGCATCGCTCACATCCTCCCCAACGACGGCAGTAAAGTATTGTGGACCTGGAAGGGTTTTTGAGTCTTCCTTTACATAGGTCTCATCGTCCATCAAAATGCATGCATCCGGACGCTGCAAAAGACGCGAATACAATTTCCGGGCCCTTGTTGCTGCTCGCTTCTTCTGTTCTGCACTTCTTTTTCGAGATTTTCTGCTTCTTGTAGGTCTTCAGGTGGTTTCGCCTCTTGATACGCTGGATCATTCCGACACTCGTTCCTGCTTTTTTGGCCAAATCACGTATTGACATTGATTTGTTCTTCATGATTAGAGATACCACTTCCTGATCCAGTTTCGGGTTGGAAGAACCGGGTTTTCTGCCTTTTTCTGGTAGCTCATCCAAAGTAAGTTTGAAAACGCAGAATTTGAACCGCACAAACAAGTTAACAAAAGAAAGCTGACAGTCAAACGCACAGCATGCGGTGTTCATAGCATAAAAAACCATCACAAATACATGCGTACAACGCAAATGTATGTGGATAGCTTATATTCGATACACTCCTTATATTCAGTTTTTTAAATTAAACGGAAGAACGATAAACCGCGGAAGATATCTATAGATGCAAAAGTATCTAAGATAGTGTGAAGAGACGGGTCCAAATATTCACTTTTCCACCCCTCATCACTGTATGCAAAATGACAGGTTCATAAATGCAGATACTAGGATCTTTTCCGAGAGTCGAGTTGACTTGTGTCACTTGGTGATGTGAGCAAAATCATTCGCAATGACGTGACGTCACTGCGTCGAGACTTTTATCGCTCTTCCAACTGACATAAGTCACTCCGACTCTCGGAATAACCCATCACTAAGGTATCGTTGCCTCCAACACTGTACGGAAAGGAGCAACTTCACAACTGCCACTAATACCATAATGTATCTTCACCTTAAGCATCACCATGTTTCGCGGGAGAAACCAAGAACAACAGCCATTCGACCTTGAGACGCCATCGTTGATAATGAACCGATTTTCGTCATCTTCTCCTTCGTTTCGTAACAATCTGGGTTTCTAGTGTAAAAAACCCGGTTCGGTTTCAGTTGGATTCTATTTTCCTATCGCCCTGAAGGGAGGTCGTTCGTCTCCACTTAATGTGATTACGGTCCCTATTTTGGAAAGTTTTTCTGCTTCCACAATGGCGACGATGGCAGCCAGCAGCGGATCGCCAATGAACGTGTTGGATGGATACTATAATGGCCAGTCACACTTACCAATACAGCTTCGTCTCTCTCTCCACATAGGGATTGTGGTTGCGGAACGATGGGTGCCGAGAAGAGAAGTCAACAGAAAAGTTTTACTAATTAATTTATCGCTTATTTGATGTCCTCTCGTGGCAGTGAGCATGCGAATGGCATAACTTTGTCGGGACAGAAAAATCGATTCCTATTGTAGGGGGTGCTCTAATCCCTCCACTGATGGATTGGCGGTGATATGGATGAATTACTATGAGCAAGTTAACGGCGAGGGATAAACGTTTTCGTTTTTTTCTCTCTCTAGGCCAGCAGTTCGGTAGATGTCATCTGGTTAAAGTGCTCTCGACTGCGGTCACAGTAGTTTTGGATTCTCTTCAGAACAAGTTGGAAACGACATTCCTGAAACGACCAAACAGGGTCCCCACAACCATACTAATGCAAAAATCGGACCTGGCATCGAAACCTCTCAATTAATAACTGCTGAAGTGCATTTAGAACACTAAGTTGAGAGCAAGCCATAAGCAAATTGTGAAAGCAATATGCTTGAAACGCAACAGAAAAAAGAGTGGCAAGAACCGCTCTCAACGAATGAATTAAGCTTAGCAAAAAAGCCTCCCTTGAGGAGCTTTGCCTCAAGGCCAATGTGATTTCTTGGGGAGACGCCTACAACGTTGCCATGGCAAACCTTTTAATGGACTGTTCCCGCAGCATGCACTAATGACCTGGTCAGATATGCTCAGGACCACATTGCAGAAATGCATCGATGAAGTCGGTAAAAACTCCCAGAGAACCTTCGGTCTACAAACCAATCTGCCTGTTCGATTCGGTCGGGAAAAATTTGGAGGAAGTAATCCTGAACAGGCTTAGTACACAATTAGGTTTTCAGAAAAGCGGGTGCCATCTGAATTGTAGTGGAAGCTGCAGAGACGGCACAGAGAAAACAGATAAGAGGAAACAACTTTTGCGTGAAAGTTAACCTAAGTGGGAAGAATGCCTATAACAGTGATAGCTGGGAACAAATCGCCCATTCGTTGCACAGTATTTGGGTCCCTGAGTTCCTCTGCTGTATACTAAGGAGCTAATTTCAGAACCGGACGCTGATCTACAATACTGATAAAGAGACAGTAGAATGACAGTACAGAGGCCCACCGTACCTAAGTATGAACAGGGCGACACTGACCAGGAGTTTACGCTTACTCCCTTGCACCGCCGAGCTATTCGACATCATGCGAGATAATGCGGATAAAGCTATAAAGGCTTTCATCCAAGCGTAATCGAAGTGGCTAATAAAGGACAGCTTGTCGTCGATCATAATTACCAAGTACCTCAAACACCTCTTTGATTCAATTGTGCAATTACCCGCACTAATCGTCGCATATTGCTCCAATTTTCGGTCGTTGACCTCAGTCTTACGATGGGCTAGCTCTAGTTTCCTGGAGCTCATACATCTCTCCACAATGCCAATGAAGTGGACTTCGCGGTGATTCTATCTGCATCGGACCGCGCTCTTTGCATCCTCCGTCTTGCATGGAGGCATATTCTTCGGAGGTCGGCAATCGACTCCGTCCATCAATACACTTATGATCTTGCATTCCTTGGTTTGACTTCCCTCAGCTTGGTCACATCGCACGTTTGTGTAAGTGACATAACGAGTCGTTCGCTGCAAGGTTCCTGGGTTTCGCATAAGATTTGTTCCCTCTCCAGCGTCTTTTTAATAGTCTCTACATCAAAGTTGGACGTCCTCCATCTGCGGGCGAATGGAGCGGTAGCTCCTCCTTCCGTACGCTGCCTTGTATTGTGTACGATTCAATAACGAACCACCAAGTGGTCACTATGGGTGTAACTATCATCCACCCTCCAATTGCTAAGCTGCCCAGGACTGCTGAAGGTTACATCGATTATCGATTTCACTCCGTTTCTATGGTATGTACTCTTGGTACCCACGTTTGCTAGATCCACATTGAGCCTAGCCAAGGCATCTAGAAGAATCTGGCCCCTAGGGTTGGTAGTGCGGTTCCTCCACTCGAGCGCCCAAGCGTTGAAGTCCGCCGCTATTACCAACGGGTTCAGGTCAGTTAACTTAGTTGTCATACGATCGAGCTTATTGGAAAACTGTTCGATCGACCATTTTGGCGGTGCGTAGCAGCTGCAGAAGAACACGCCAATCACTTTTAAAACCGCGAAGCCTTCGTTTGTAGTAGACACAACCTCCTGAACCGGGTACTTGCCTGTCGTCCATAATGCCGACATATTGGACCAGTCCGCAACCCAGTTGCTGTTGCCGGCTGGGATGCGGTCACAATGGTTGAGGTTTAGTTGGGTTACCTGTATTACGATTGGCTCGTTGGTATGCCCCGACACACGTCAAGCATTTGGGGGGACCTTTGCCGTCCCGTGACTTGTGCTGCCAAACCTTCTGCACATGTTGCTCCTATCTAGGCCTTTACATTTCTAGGACATTTTCCCGCTCTCTAGGCATATGAAGCATGCCTTCGGTGGCTGGTGCAGGCGTACCTCTACACCCTCACCTAAGACCTGTTTTTCAACGTCTCTATAAGTTGAGCCCTGTAGCCCCAGGAGCATCTCGCCGGTGCGGGTACGGCGTATACGCCGCACATCAGAGCCTAGTCTTGCTCGGAGTACTTCAACGCCTCGGTCTTGACGATGAGGGCCTCGCCGCGGTTACGCTTTCGGGCCACCTGTTTCTTTTTTCGGAACTTGGTCCAGTGGCTATCCCTGCCACGCTTGTGGTCGTCGCTTGTCACTAGCTTAGCACTAGCGTTTACATCCGTGCTAATTATAGTTCTTGGGGCCCTGCTGCTTGGGCCCCCTTCGACGCTTGAGACAACTCTCGAGCTGGACGTCGCGCCCCCGGTGCTGGTTGCGAGGATGGATCCTCTGACCCCGCCGCCACGTTCGCCTAGATTCGTTTCTCTACGGGGGCGTCCGACACTAGCCGCTTCTTAGACGCGCCAGGTGCCGTTTCGCCCGGGGACCCGGGACCTAGCCGGCTTGGAGGTCCCTACCCCCATGGTAGATAGGGTGGAGTTTCCCACGGAGACGGACTCTTCCGTCTGCATTTGCTTCGAGGTTATCTCCGTCGCCCTCTCCGCTTCAGGAGTCTATTTAGTTGCAGGTTTTGCATCCCGTCTAAAAAAATTAAAAACCCCGATCATACTCTACCACAGATGTACTTGTCAGGCCTTTGATAAACGAGGCCTCTATGTTGGGCTTTTCTACTTGTTAATTGTTTAAAGCAAATTGCTTAAAATCAAAAGTTAGAATACTGAATCCAACGCGTAGTGAATATCTAGATCAGTTGGTGCCAAAATTTTGCAAATCGATCGTGAAATGACTGAGTTATTAATGTTTAAAAACGAACCTTATTGCGTGATGCCTCAACTTTTCACACTCGCAAACTGTACCCCAGGATTGAAAACACGGTGTATGGAGGAAAAGAATGAACCACGAGCTGGCGCAGCTCTATGATGAACACAATATCCTGAAAGTAGCTAAAGTTGGATGGATGGATACCCGACCAAAATGAAACAACAAAATTACTTCAAGTCTTGTTATTCAGTTACGCTGTGCTTAGAACAGAGGTTGTTGGAATTTAGATCGTGGATGTAGTTAAAATAACAGAAATTGTAACAAAAATTCCTCAAGAGGCAACAAAATTATAGTAAACCATGATATAGATATAGCATAAACGAAACAAACATTGTAACAGTTTTGTTATAATGTAGCAAAATCACATCAGCTAACGATAGAATTAATTTATTTTTTTACGCAAATTGTGCCTCGCGGGACATTATATCGTAATTTGTTATAGGTATCATCCAGATGTATACTTTTTTAACAAATTTATATCATAATCAGTTAGTTGTAACATGGTTTGTTTTAATGGATATTTTTATGCTATGCTCTTCTAGACGGGTAGACCAACTACATTAAATTAGAACCAACTACATTAGAAGGGTATCCCGACCAGAAGAGCATAATTGAAGAAAAAACGAAATTAAAACAAACCTTATTACGACTAACCGATTATGATATGCATTTATTACAGACTTTTATATCTGGCTAATTGTATAATATAATTATAACAAATGAAGGTATAATGTCTCTAAAAGAACAATCTGCGAAATGAAATAGATTAATTCTTACAATAGCTGATACGATTTTGCTACATCGTAACAAAACTGTTACAAAGTTTATTTTGTTTATGTTATATCTATACCATACTTTTCTATAATTTTGTTACGTTTGAGTATTTTTTGTTACACTTTCTGTTATTTTAACTACATAAATGATATAAATTCTAACAACCTCTGTAATCAAAATAGCGTAACTGAATAACAAAACTTGAAATAATTTTGTTGTTTCCTTCTGGTCGGGATAACATAAAAATAAAAAATTTCTAACAAACAGGGTTAAGAATTACTGATTATAACATCAATTTGTTAAATAAATTTCTGATTCTGGTTTCAGGACCACATTAAAAGACGAGTTGGCGCAATACACGGTAAAAATTGGACATGAAATTTTTTTTGTTAAAAAAACTGTTTTTTTTTCCTTGAAATGTATGGCGAACTTTTAGACAATTATATTGCCTATATAAAGAAAAAAATTCATTTAATTCTAAGGTAGCCAGTTTTTGCAAATTGACTTCAAATTTTCAAATATTTCTTTTAGTGTGTAAGAATCAATTTTAAATTTTTTTTTCATAAAATAAAGGACGATTTTTTTAAAGTCATTCGCACATCAATTTTTTATGAGCCTTTTACTTTTTGAGTTATGTTGACATGAAAAATTTGTTGTTAGAAAAACTTTTTGTTTTCCTTAAAAATGCCCATCTTGCAATGTATCGCGAATTTTTAAACAATTATATTACCTTTACTAAAAAAAATTTTTGTCCAATTCTAAGAAAGTCATTTTCTCCAGATTGACCTTCAATTTTAAAATGTTTTTTTTTGCATGCATGAATTGATTTTACAATTTTTACAATTTTTTTTATAAAAGTTCCAACAATTTTCTAAAAGTCACCCTTTTTGGGATGAGTCTTTTTCTTAGTGAGTAAAGATGATTTGAAAATAATCGATCAAAACAATTAAGCCCTTTTCAAATGGTAGTCTACATAAATTTGGAAAAGCATGCAAAGTTGGTTGAAAAGACATAGTCTAAACACCCACAAATTTTCATTAGATTCTGAGAGGGTTCTGCCAACCACAGGATGAGTTGGCGTGAAATTTGTCAATTCTAACACTAGCTGATATGATTTTGCTACATAGTAACAAAACTGTTACTAAGTTTGTTTTTTAATGTTTTTTCTATATCATAATTTACTTTAATTTTGTTACCTCTTGAGGAATTTTCGTTTCAATTTCTGTTATTTGAACTACATCCGCGATCTAACAACCTATGTTATAAAAAGAGCGTAACTGAATAACAAAACTTGAAATAATTTTGGTGTTTCCTTTTGGTCGGGAAGTGAAGCAAGATTTTCGCAGTGCAAGCAGTCCCCAACAGAGTTCGGCGGCGAAACCTTGTAACGCGGATCTATCAAGAGACATGATTTTTAACTGATTTCAACTCACTGATAAACCAGATAACAAGGTCAAAAGATACAGTAACGAAACTACTACACCATTACAGGGTGCGGCAGAAAATAATGCGAAAATGTTCAAACTTGAGTATAGGGTTAATTCATGAAGCTAGTGACTAATTTCTGTCCAAAGTGTATTTGTTTATGTATATTGCAAATTCGTCAAAATGTTCGCGAAAGAAGTGATCACCAGTTTGTTGCTCGCCCAGAAGAAGCCGAAAGAGATTGCCAAGGTGGTAGGGTGCCATTTGGCAACAGTTTACCGCATAAAAAAGTCCCTGCAGGATGGTCCTTAGAAGCAGTGGAACCCGGGAAGCGGACGTCTGCGCTTTGAACGCACGCCGAACGTGATCAAATCGGTCCGTGCTAAAATTGCTCGCAACCCGGTGCGTTCCATAAGAAAACTTGCAGAGGAAGCCAATATTTCGGAAAAATCCATGCAGAGAATCATCAAAGAAGACTCGTTCCAAGAGATTGGAAGTCTCGTTCCAAGAGATTGCTTTCCTTGTTGAAAAAGGAAAAAATGATGATCCTGTTCTGCGACGAAAAGCTTTTCAGCATCGATGCTGTGGTCAACAGCCGCACGGACCGGTTCCTTTCACCGCAGAAAATGGAGTACGTTCCGGAAAAAACGAAATTCAAATTTCAAACCAAACATTCGGCTGGTGTCATGATGTTTGACTTGGTGGCGTCCAACGGTTTGAAAATGCCGCCTGTATTCATTGATGCTGGAGTTAAAATCAATACCGAAGTGTATATCGGTATTTTAAAGGACCAAGTGTTTCCCTGGGTGAAGACAAACTTCTCCGAGGACCAAAATGTTGTCCTACAGCAGGATGGAGAGGTTTGACGATAACATGAAGTTTTGGCCGAAGGATTTGTGGCCCCCTAGCACTCCAGATTTTAATCCGTTGGATTATTTGATTTGGGCATATGTTGAAGCACGAGCCTGCATAAAATCATATCCTAGTGTGAAAACACTGAATTCAGCCATAACACGGACATGGCAGTCAATGTCGGAGGACTTGGTCCGAAAGGCATGGATTCCGGCGTCGACTCGAGGATGTTATTAATAAAAATGGAGGTCACATTGAATAAATTTGTTTAAAGGACTTTTTAAAGATAACTGCACTCGAAAATAATGATATTATTGCTTGAATTAGTTAAATATGGGATTTGAAAGAAATAAGAACACATTTTCGCATTATTTTCTGCGGCACCCTGTACACCATTATATCATCAAAAAAAAACCTCTTCTCGCGGCACAACTAAAAGTTGGCTTGTGTTTTCATTGCTTTCTATTTCTCCTCACATCCTTAAACATCAATTAACTGTCAAGTCATACAACACTGTAGCAATGTCATGCTTAGGTTGTTCGAAAGTATTCAATTAATTTGTTTGCTTAAATACCTCTCAGAATACTATTTAGATAAATGACTTGCATTTTTGAAATGTGCTGAGTCAGAAAGGATTCCAATCCACATAATTTCAACCTACGCTTACTTTTTGAAGTGTTATATACGATGTTCAGCAAATTTCTTCCACTCATCGATTGTGTAAACATTCTCAAATTGTCAATTATTCGAACAACCCAAACTACGCAAGTGTGGGCAACCAGCAGCTCTCCCCTTATCTAAAGGTCATGAAGAAGTGTATTTTATCGACAGTTTGGGAAATTCCTACCTGTCTCGAGAAGGACACCAGCCTAAGTGGACTATGTACACAATAATCCTTTGTGGTTGCCACTCGATGCCCCGCCGACACACTGGGTGAAACGGATAACAAACGATTGAACAAACACCTGCCCCACCCAGCCAGGTGAGTGACTGCATTGAATATCGACGAGTGTAGTCATGTGAAACTGTACGACCAATTTAATGCATCGTCAGAGGATAGAAATGCAAATGGGGATTATGATTTAACTCTCTTCAAATTGAATTTTTCATGACAATGTTGGCGGTGACAATAGCTTTGCATAACATGCCGGACAAAAGGCACAATCGATGGCGATGATGTGCTGGTAGAGGACAAAAACTAAAATAAAACTAGAACGGTAGAAACTTTCATCGATGCCAGCAGGAGCAGATTAAGTTGAGGCCCGTTCGATTCCAGGAAGGAGGCACTACTTGTTTGAGGTTGGATTTTTTCTGTACCGTAAATCGGGGAAACGTTGATCGGTTTTAAATCCTAATGATTGAGTAGGCGCAGAAGAATTCTTGTTTTCCAAGAAATCTTCACGACAAAATCTAGTACCTCGTAGCTTTATCAGAGTCTTTACAAGCTAACGGGGAAACGACTTAGTAAAATTACAAGACTTCTCATCAATGGAGAGTAAAACTAAGAGCCAACGACAATAGTTGTCCACTTTCCACACTTCTTTGCAAGCATGTGTTCTGCATATGAGAATCAGACAAGAGCAACAACGAGTTGATCTTCCAGTCGAATCGAATTATGATTCACCCAATGCATAATATGTTTTCAATACATGCACTTCATCAAGCACTGGAAACTGCGAATAGAACTGAAATCAATGTTACCCGGTTTACGGTATTGGAATTTTTCACTTGTTCTAAGTGGTACATTTGAACGAAACTAGTGGAATTAATTGCATTAATAGAACGGTTGTGTATTGACTTGGAAATATCTATGTTTAGTTTGGTGAGATCATTTGGTGATTTGGTAGACATCCGTTCCTAATTTACAAAGTCGAGCAATTATATTGAAATTTTTCATGACAAAAATTACCAGACTATGAGAAAACAATTAACTAGTTGCATCGAGTAAATGACGAATAATCAATGTATTTCTGCAGTCAGCAGTCAAACGTATACAAAGGTAGAAAGCTGTACAGTGCGGACCAGATTCATATTCCGATTGATTTAAGATTAATTTTTGCAGCACCATAGTATGCAGCGAAATTTGAATGTCTTACCATAAAATCTAAACCCGCTATCATTTACCTTTATGACGTTGGTACAGAGGCATTGAAATGTTAAATAAGTTAGACAGCCCATAATTAACATCGGTGAATTGAGGGCTGGTAAAATCCTCCCGAAATCCTCTACGAAGAAACAACCTTCTGAGAACGACCGAAACAAAACTTTTAACACGACCAAAAGATGTGAAACCACGAGATGTGAAAAACAACATAATTTATTACCACTCTGTGCAACCGAACGAAGATACATCACCGAAAGCAGTCCAAAGAAAGCTTCCCTCGGTTCGGACAAAAACCACAACCCACACATCAATCAACTTTGAAATGTGATACAAATTCACAATCAAAACATATCTTCCACCTGCATGCACCGTGTTCACGACAACGGGAAATAATGTCGAAAATAGTCCCAACAGCGCATCTTTCACCTTCCGGGAAAATTCTGCTTCATAACAGGAATTGAACTCGCCTTCGTCCACTCAAACCATGAATTCTATACATCAAAGATTTGCGTTTCTCGTGATTACACATTCGGTGCCAACGAACGGCACTCCTGTTGAAACGTCCTGTAAGGGACTGTTCATAAACCACGTAGACTGAAATTGGACACTTTCAAACCCCCTCCCCCATCTTCGAGTTTCGTAGATTTTTTCCAACCCCCCCCCTAAAAGTCTACCTAGACTTTATCAAATTCATTTTTTTTTATTTATGGAAAATGTTCTGCAATATGTGGTTGTGGCGGTTTGAGGAAAGGTTTATTAAATAAAACTCAAACAATCAGGTTATTCAGTTATTCATTTTTATTTTGTTTCATAAAAATACTGCATAAATAAAAAAAACAACAATTAATTATGCAAATGCTAAAGATATCCACACCATGGCTGCTTGAACCAATAATTAAAGTTCATTAGCGGAAGTTCCCTAGTAGCACACATGTTATCATTAAGTTGAAAAAACATAAATGTGCTTTTGTTGGTCATGATCAAGTTGCTGCAACTGATCGTGGTGTGCTACTAGGGTTCTGGTGGAATTGTGTCTTGGATGTCAAGTCCAATGATTTCGACAAAGTCAACTTCACAAAGAGTTTCTTCCTGGCGTTGCTACAGAATCTTGAGTGGCCTTACTATCTTCGACGAAATATCTGCCTTGTGAATGCTTTTGCGTTGATCTGCGTTCACTTTTGCGCAAAATGCAGTCCACAATAAAAGCATATGCGGCTATTTTTGTTGTCACTTTAGGTATCAAGTTCAGTTTTTCTCCGTTGAAAGTTTTCCAAAGCAAGTTGACGTCTTCCCAGACCTCTTATTGTATTTTCTACTTTGTCCCACATGCGCTGAAACCCTCTAGTAAATGTTTGTCAAATGGGAGCAAGTTAACTATCAAATATCATCTAGTTGCACACATGTTGCAAATAAGCCAATGTAACAACAATGTGACTCAATTAAGTCACAATCAAGTTTCTGCAACCAATTATGACAGAGATGTGTTTCTTGGGTGGTTTCTCTGAAAATTAATTCTCATTCATATTATGAAATCATTGGTAGGATTAACAAATCTATTCGTTGTTTTCTGCAACGAAACTGATTTCTACTTTTTAAGAAGATAGCTTCGTATTTAATGCTACACGAGCAACTGTCACAAGCACTAAGCAATTGTTGACAAAGCAAGAACATTCGTTCATTCTACGAAAACAAAACAAAGAGCTACGAGTATTTTGCTACCCATAAAAAAGAAACATCTCTCTGGTGGTTGCATGAACGACTGACAGATCTACTTTATCGACTCAAAATATAATTGAATAAAAAAGCGCAACTTCGAGAAGTTGTTCGTGACATGGGATTCGATCCTGCATTTTCAAGGAGAGCTGTTGATGAGTCCGTGGTTGATATAACTAGGCCATGTTGACTCGTGAGAAGTAACTTGATAATTGTGCATGAGGTTCTAACTCTTGACAGCGCTTTCATTTATTTTTAGGATAAATTAATGCTTCCCATTATCCCAGTAGGAACACAAACCTTTATGAGTACGACCGAAGAGAAGCAACGATTGGCTGGTCTTCACGAAATTCATTTTGTGCATTGAACAAAAAAGGTGTAATGATAGCATTTTGTGAGATGACAAGCAATATGAATGTTTCATGCAGTTTACGAGACATTGGTTCTATGTACAAAATCCATGTTTACGAAAAGAAGTGACAGCTAATTTCCGAAAATAAATTTTCAGTGGGACATCATAAACTTACCACTGAGTTGGTACCATGCATTCGATCTATCGATGTAGTAAAATACGAATAGAGAAACACAACCAACACACTCAAATAACTATCTCTTGTTATCCCATTTTCCTCTCGAAAAGATAATTACAGACAGTAATTTTAGCATGTTGCATTAAACTCCGTTCACATTGCAATCTTCATTATGTCCTTGATATCAAATGCCACGCAAAGTATTTTTTGTGAAAACTAAAGCCTGTCAACGTTTATTTCGGACACTTTTATTTCTGTGTAGATTTTTAATTATTTCACGGATCGCTAAAACGATTTACTCATGTGACAGCTGAAACTCTCCACTTTATTTCGTGGTACAGCATGTTTACATTCTTGTTAAATTCAGTAATTTTTTACGAACGGCAGCGAAATGCGAATTTATCGGTACGCGATCCTGCCAAGAAACTAAAATTCCCAAAGTATCGTGTTATGTGTTTGCAAATCATTTGGCCAGCACTTGACTGTGGATCGAAAGGTTGGAAGTGGAACAAATCGAAAAGTATGCTCCCGATAAATGGACAAGAAGGTGATAGCCATTGTTTAGAAAAATACCAATCTTTCTGTGCGAAATGTGGCGGGAAGTCAAAATCATACGTACAAAAAAGTGAAGCAGGGGCAAGGACTGAAGCCGTACAAAGATCTACGTGAATAAGGTGCTCAACTGTGATTACATGCAAAATTTTGCCAGGTATTTCCGGACAAAGAAGATGTCCGGAAATTCTCGACGATAATATTTGATTTGGCAGACCATATGTAGTTGTGGTTGAAAGTCTAAAATTTTCGTCTCTGCCGACACTATCAATAAGGATGTGTACGAGAAAGAATGTCTGCAGAAAGCTGGTTGCTATTGTTTATCAGAAACCATGACTTGTCACTATGCGAAATCTGTCCGGGAATGATATAAGGTACAAGAGGTCAAATACGTGCCAAAACAGCCAATCCACCAAACTGTCCAGAACTCTTGCCCAACAGAGAAGTTCTGGGCTCTAGTCAAGCAGAAACTCTTATAAACTAAGAAGAAAGCAAATTGCACCGATGATTTCAAGAGAAGATGGAGAATCGTCACGGCAGGCGTTTCCGAGGATACCGTACGGAACCTGATCGCGGGTGTACCACAGGTAGTTCGAGAGTTTAACAGAAAGAAGGATTAACATCTTTATCAACTTTTTCTAATGTAGATATGAATAGATTCAATAGATTGTGAAATTAACAATTGGTATTTTCAAATAATGTGTAAATTTTGTTTTGCTACTATTATTTTGGTGTCTGAAATTTAACGTAGACAGTCTTTAGATTTATAGATGCTAATATGAAGATAGTCTATATCACGTAATATAGGTTGTAGTGTGAACAGGATGTTATGCTCCACTATTTAATTAGCTGCCATATTGTACTGATTTGATGTATTGCTTTAATTTTACAAAGTTCAGGGCCCGAAAATGTGTGCAGTGCATCTCTGAGCAAACTTCTTGAAACTGGAACATATTAGCATTTAAGCTCAATCGAGGACTGAGATAACCAAGACCTCATAGAATAAATATATTAAATTTAGAACGCAGCCTGTAAAATCCTAATATGATTTTAATTTCAAACATCGATGTCACTTCCCATGTAGCACACTATGACCTTTATTAGTTGTAGTGGCTTGATCATGACTAAGCAAGTCATATTTATAATATCTCAACCGAATGGCAACAAGTGTAAGCTACTAGGTTGGTTTTAAACACAGAATATGATAGAAAAAAGCAAGTTTATGTTTGCGGCCAAAATAAAATAATTGTATGTTTGGATTTACCTAGAATATGTTTGTTATGAAGGTTTTTTCTCTGCGTGGAGGGTATGAATATCCGTTATGTAGAGAAAAAAGGTCTACGTAGACTTTTGGTTTATCTCCCCTCCCCATCGTAGACAAACGTAGACTTTTTCAAAGCCACCCCCCTTAATTGTCTACGTGGTGGTTGTGAGAACAGCCCCTAAGTACGTTAGTGGTGGATAGCTGTTTGGTTCGACAAAGACGCAACGATTTCCAGGCTGGTCTAGGAATTTTTCAGTAGGATCATTGCTCGACTTCTGGGCATAGGATATGATTGTACTCTGCCCAGGGACCTGGCAGCCCTATCCTATCAACTAGCGTTTGACAGTATGCAACATACCGTCAAACGCCAGTCAAATAGCCAGTTGATACATAACTTATTTGAATAAGGCCCGTCTGACGTTTGTTTCTACGGGAAGGAACGCCAACATTGTTTACAAACAATGACACTATTGACGTTTGGTTAGTAGATGTTGGTTACAGGAAAATCGCTGTCCGCCAGGTCCCTGTACTTGCTGCCGCACAACCATACACAGAGATAAAAGAAACATTGAATTTTCATGTTGTTTAATGCACATGAAGGGCATGTTGGGGATGTAGCAGAAAATATTGATATTTTATGTAAAATTTACGAATCAACGAAGCTATTTGCAATCTTGCATGCGCCATACAACAATGTTTGCAATCTTTTTATACAAACAGACTAGATTCAGGCGTTATCTGGCTTAAGTTTACATGAAATTTCCCATTGTTTTCTACCAAATCTACCATTCCTCTTTATGATTACGAAAAAATTGCAAGTTTTTTTTTCAAATCTGTGTAGACAAATGAATTCATGTGCTTCTACATTTTGACTAAGCTTTGATGGCTTGAAATTGAACACATTTCTGTTGTTCATGGCAAACAAGCGTATGACAATCAAACTTTTGAACCTTTGATTCAAAAATATTATTTGAGAATAAACTTTTCAGGAGAACTGCTAGAGATATTTTATTTTTTTAAGAGTATACTTTGCGTATCTGCTGTGGGACGGTTGTTCGAATCTCCGCTGATACTCATTCTATTATCTGCATGGCATAGCATTATTTATTGTTTAGCGGCGCGATTGGTCGAGTGAGCGAAATAAATAGAACAATAACAGTTGTGGTCAGGTGGCCGTAGATCGTGATTGATTTTGTGGTTGAGCGATTGACCATGATGCAATCAGTTGTATGGTTCATCATATAGTCGCCGAATCACCATATTATGATTTTCTTGTTTTCCCAATGAAAATAGGTGACATACGATTGTGATTGTACTGTAGATCGAGTGGTTTGGGTTTGATTAGCTAGTTAATTACGACCTATATTATTAGTTCATCATATATGCGTCGTATCACCAAGATGTCGGTTTTGTTATCGGGCAGCGCACCAGTACTGGCCATTTATTGTTCGGTTGCGTAAGTGTGTTCGATGCTTGCTTCGAATTGCCTTTACTATCGGTATAGCTCGGTATCTATTTTGTTTTCGAAGAAGTTGTGTGCGCTCTCAATCTGAACAACAAGCCGATTGGTGTTATATAAGAGTATTCATTTGTTTTTGCGGAAAAGTTTTGATGTCATATGGAGCGGTTTCAGTGAGAAACTGAACGGACGCCTACGGAGCTGAGTACAGGCGATCGTGAGGTGGTAAGTTTTCTCAAGAATACGGAGCAACACAGATAATTGCTACCCATTGTATCTATGTTTATAAAATTTATTTTTAATAGGTTTTCGTCGACCATCTGTTTAATTGGTTGAATCGGTTGTGTCGACACTTCGTTCCGCAATATTTTGTTATCGGGCGTAGCGTTTTGTCTATTGTTCGGTTGCCTATTGTTCGTTGCACAAGTGATCGAGTGAGCATGAGAAGTCGTGGTTCGCCAGGTAAAATGAGTCATGGTGAGTACATAATTAATTGTGATCCAAATTATTCGTTTGCCATGATCGTCGGGCCACCCTATCTTGAAAAAAATAAACCACTGTCCCATTTTTTATGACTACAGCGGCATCCGTACTGTTGGTGAAGATCGTTCGTGTTGGGCTCACAGGCTTTGAAAAGAATTGACTTGTTTTTTAAATGAAATACCGC
>JASCZW010008151.1:0-54417 GCA_034211315.2 Aedes japonicus
AGCATACTGCATCACAGCGATATTGTTGAACAAACAAAATGGGACTGGTATGCGGTTACATTTATGCTTGATGGACAAAGTAACTGCATATTTTGTCCCAATGCTTTTTTTCCTCAAAAACACTTTTTTTTAATTTTTTTTTATTGCACAGTAAACAATGCATACTATTACATATAAACTATCAAAATATAGAGTAAAAAAGTACGCCAAATAGGCTGAATCAAGAAAAATGCTGTCCCAACTTGAATGATCGTTTTCTCGGTTTGCTGTTTTTCAATATGGGACTGATATGCGGTTACAGGCAGTACATATCTCTTAATTTTTTTCATATTTAATTTTGTTCATTTGTCCAGATTGTACGGAATTCTGTAAATCAATTGTTAGATGAAATGAAAATGCAATCTTTCTAAACATAGCAATTTTACTTCTCGAATTATACTAACTGAATTTATCTTCAGACAAAATCTTACTGAATAAAAAAACAGTAATTTCGGGGACGACCCCGACGTAGTGGCTAACATCCATACCTCTCACGTCAAAGTCACGAGTTTAAATCTCACCCCCGGACAAAGTTACGAAACATACCCAAAAGTTATTTGAGTGGCTACGACGGGAGATGAACCAGCCCAGTGCTGAAAATCTTGATAATTAAGGAAAAAGCAAACAGTAATTTAAAAATTCAAAGATTATTTTTCGGTTTACACAATGTGGATATTTTTCAGCCATTCAATGGAATTCGATTGAAGTTTCTTACTAAATAACTCTTTAAAAGATTTGTGAGCAAATCATCAACCAAGTTTGTTTTAAAGTGGAATATTATGAAAAATACGATGAAAATTCATAAGTTATATCGAGCTAAATTTCTAAGGAGAGTTCAAAAATGTTGAAGGAGATTTCCGAGGTTTATTTCTTCAAAACCTACTGAGAACTTCACAGCAGTTCGAAAAAAATATCCATGGGGAATTTGAGGTTAAACTTAAGATTTTGATTGACATTGATAGTATTCTAGGGCATCGAAATTCCATGGTAATTTTAAAGACTTTGAAGCACAGTTTATAACTTCAACACAGTTTGAAATTCGGGTTACTTCTATTGTCTAGACATAGAAAATGTCAAACATGACTGTTTTGTATGAAAAACTGTAGATGTATTGATTATTTTCGCAATCACTGTTTACTAGGAATTATTTCAGCCGACAATAGAACCTTCTAATTGAACATCAAATCCTTTAAAGAAATCGTAAGTATAAATGTTAGACAACTGTTATAATAAATGTGTGAATTTTGATAAAATCTTACATACAGGCCCATTATCCAATTTATATCGACAACTACTGGGACTGAAGTCAGCCCCAAAAAATGTTATGATTTCAGGAATTTAAATTATTACATGTTAACCTTACTTCAAAAGCTACATTTTTGAAAATATTATCGTTAATGAAGAAACTTCTCCATATTTTGCTTATGGACAATCGTTACACACCAAAAAATGATCAACGATTTCAGCTAAATGATTTGCTGAAAATCCATCAGCAATATTACGTTTTACTGAAAATCAGCAATTTGGTTTGTTTTTGCTGAAAACTAGTAAACTGGCCCAGATTGCTGAGCACTCAGCATCTTTCAACATTGTTTTTTCGGCAGCGCTCGTGCACTTTGCGACCAGTTTAATTGAAGTTTTGTGTTAAAATTTGTATAGATTATCGAAGACTTCATGAATCCGGCAGTGCAGGAGATCTGCTCAATCTTAAGGCAGACCGTTATGATGTGGGAAAGTTTTTTGGTAAGAAATTACTACCTTTCAAATTGTTAAACATAACGACCGCTTGCCATCGAGGAACAACATTGCAGCTACGCGTCACGTCAACCATTTCGACCCAACTCTCTCCAGAAGGCGACATTCAGCAAACTATTTAATTTAGCAAATGTTTCCACAAACAATGTCCACTTCGCATCCCGCACCGAGGGAACATCTCACCGTAGGCACCTCGACGCAACAGCTGCACTTCGGTTGCGATGCCACAGTCACAGTGAATTGAATTGTTAAAATTGTTTGCAACAAAGTTATCATATTAAAATCACAAACACTTGCGGCAGGTGGACTCCATCTTGGGGGTTCGGTTCCATTTGGGATTGCTGCTTCGTGGCACAGGAGTTTGCTAAATGCTGAAAGGAGAACAGTCAGAACTGTTTTACAAAGTATTTCAATATGGAACGAGCTGTAGAGCGACGTTGTTGGCAGCAAACCTCAAAAGTTATCCGGTGAAAATTTTCCATGACAGTTGGTGGTATTTCAATTGAATGCAAAATATACAAACCGGAACCCCACCGTTCTGCTTGACGGTGGGAGGCCAACGGGAGGTATAGCTAATTATTATCAACGGGGCAATGACTGTATGGCGAATAGGATCATAATGTGGTGACATTAATTATCAAATTAGATCAAACTGTGAACTCTAATTAAAATTTCTGACCGCACACTCAATTGAATTCGCCAATGAAACGGATAACAACAACGCTTGGGTCGCACTGCCAACTGTTCAGTAATTGGAGGGTCGGTAATATGAAATCAGTATGACAATTATTATGGCATGTGGTTCATTCCGTGAACGTCTAGTTTCCTTCTATAAATATTTAGCATCTAATTGACACGTTGGAAATGTGCGTGCCATTTTCCTCACCATTCACACCCCTATTAATCAGAGGGCATTTTCACTCAATCAGTAGTCAACGGCGTCGCCTTCCAAATTAGCACCATGCCCCTAACTCTTCCACGAACGGCATGCGAATAATGCAATTTGCAAAAGCGGAATACGTTAACAACTTTACGTTTCCTTTCCATCACTTTGGGCGCCGAAAAATTCCAATCACGTGCGAGTTTCACATCCATGGCTTCGGAACCGGCCAGCAAGCCAACAAGTGATGTGCGAGCTGGTATTTCCACTTTTTGAGTCCTCTCACAGGCTTACAACCGACGTTGACGTGCTTTTCCATCTTCCCTTATTTTTTTTATTTCTTTCTTCTTAACCTAGCAACAAGGAGTTTCACACGCACCACCAGCAGCAGCAGCAGCAACAAGAAAGAGTTTACGACTTTGAACTCATATATTTTCCGATCTGTTTTCGGCCGGCGTGTGTGAGTTCGATTAAGGCTGCCGTCGCGCTCGCACTCTACGAATTTGGGGTCGTTTATTTTATTTGTATTGATTCAAACGGATCGTGTTGCCCTGTGATGATGGCAGATGGCCATGGTTGTCAGAAGTGTATTACCAACTTTAGTTTTGGTTTGGCTCTTTGACTCTGATTTACAGAGCATCGTGAAGTTGTTAACCGATACAGAGAAATACAAAATCAAAATCAGTGAGTTCAATAATTCACTGCCAAGCTCAGAAATTTAAGATAAGTTGATATTTCTTTCAAATTCAATTTTCAATCCTTTTCAGTCCTAAATATTAGCAAGCGTTATAATACAAGCAATTTGATGTGTATCAAATATTCACTTGTTGTACCTAAAAACATAAGATAACTTTGACGAGCGATACACCCCTTATTCTCTCACTCTGCAACAATGTTATGTTGGAACTTTAATGTAGGGATTGTATGCGTATAATGGACACCCTGCCATATTTTTGCAATTGTTTCGTTATCATCGTATTTAACCTAAGCATTGTCAGTTAAAACACATAGTATTAACACTAAAACAAAGGTGAGAATATGATCCCTCACAAATTTCACACATAAAACATCATTATTAATTATTTTTACCTGAGCACTGCATGGTACACAGTGATTTGTAAGTATTTTCGTTACAGGAGAGAAAAAATGAAACTGATCATATAAATAAATTGTAGGTAATAAAAAGGCAATTTCAACACGTTAATACTTAGTACTTATATTCAATTTTACTATGCAGATATAAAAACAATGACAAATTGTAAAAATGTGTAAAACTTTGAGGGTCAATTATACGACTGATTGGAAGTACTTTGTTGCGTATTTCCAACCCCTCATTTCTTTTTGTAAGCAAACAACTTATTTTATGCTCACCGTCTAAATTGGAAATTGTTGATCAAAATGGGAAAAATTAATGAATGTAAGCATACTTACATGGAATCTGAAGTGCAACAGTGAATTCGAGCGATTCAAAACAATGTTCCGATACAACAGGCGTGCAAGCAGTATAAAATTCCACGCTCTACCGTGAAGTATTGTCTCGGGAAAAGCTGGTCTGGAAGAGCTAGGAGAGGTCTACCAACGGGCCGTCTACCAAACGCAACGTCTACCAAACAAGGGCTACCAAACGCAACGCAAAGCCTTCCAATACAAAGTGATCAGATTGGATGAATTTGGTGGCATTTCGGAATTGGCAATTAGGGCCAGCACTCGCTTTCGACCCATTTGTACAAACCTTACAAGTTTTGTATTATAGGTCGAAGACTGGAACAAAATTCATGTAGGTGCTTTTTCCTTTATAGAGGCTTATAGTCATTGCCTAGTACGCCTCTTTTATAATGGTTGTGTAGAAACGTATTTCATAAGGAATGAGGAATATTCAAGAATTGAAAATAGTGTATACGGATAATCTGGATGATCTCTCCCAACCGCATCGTGAAGCTTCGTATGCAGCATCATCTAATGAAGTGATCAATCTGAGGAAAAAACTAAATCTGAGGAAAAACGAGCTGAACGCATCAAGAACGCAGAATTGAAGAAGTTGTTTATGATCACAAAATTAGATCAGACCCAAGTAACCACAAGCATTATATTATTGCACTTAATCAACCCAAAATCAACATCGGTATTGCGGGATCGCATCGATTCAACAGTTGTCAAGTAATGCAGCGTTAGATTAGTTTAAGAATGTAGTGATGCATTACCAATACAGTAATGCTACTTTAGCAATGTCTTATGACATTACAAAAGATATAGCATTAGTTCGATCTTAGTGGAGCCCTTTTCAGCTTTAATCCAACTTCAATGATGCACTAGATGTAATACATATGCCCTATATATGCATGATATTACAGCCGCGTGGTTACTTGGGGAAATTGTCACGTTTGAAGAACAATAGCCAGACCGGCGGTGTTTTGAAGGATTGTTGAATTTTCAAATAGGGTAAGGGGATGTAATGTTAGCCTAGCTCCTTCATTCGGC
This sequence comes from Aedes japonicus, assembly GCA_034211315.2. Classification (NCBI taxonomy): domain Eukaryota; kingdom Metazoa; phylum Arthropoda; class Insecta; order Diptera; family Culicidae; genus Aedes; species Aedes japonicus. Next base: position 5,153 of record JASCZW010008151.1, read on the forward strand.
CTATGTACCAAATGTGTCATTAATTTAGCGATAATCAACAAAATCATGTTGCTATTAGCATGATAGATGTAATCCAAAGCAATTGAAACATAATTAATCATCTTATAGTTGTTAACTTCCGCGTAATTTTCGGTTTCTTGAACTTTTGGGGCATCATGATTTCACTGGTCATGTATGTATTTTGTTCACTTTGCTGTAAAATACATTATATACACACTTAGATTTTTTACAGAAATCTGTAAAGTTTTACCGAATTCTCAACAGCTGATCGTTCGGTAATGCTTTTATACAGATTTCGGTGAAATTTTACAGATATCTGTTTAAAAATTACCGGATTTCGGTACTGAACGTTCAGCTGTTGAGAATTCGGTAAAACTTTATAGATAACTGTAAAAAAATCTAGGTGTGTTCATTCGAAAGCTAAGAAACTTATCTACTTAAAATTTACATTTAAATGCTGAGTTGTTGTAATTTAGTGTCTTATGGATAAAAATGTGTTAAACTTATAATTTTTTAAGGGGTTTTTTTTCATGCTTCTAGAAGAAAAAAAAACAGCAGTGGTTGATAGAACAAAAATATGGCTTTAAACTTGTTCTACATCCCTCTGTTTGACACAAACTTTCTATCTTGCTTAGTTTTTTTTTTTAATTTGAATGCAACATGTTGTGCCTGATTTCAACCCAATCGTGGTAATATCTGTGCGCAGGACGCACAGCACACTTGATTACCGCGCTGCTTGGTGTCCAAGGAGAAGAATATAATAGCTCAAATGTTTTCGAAACAGTACCACATGGCTTCCGGAAAACAGCTATGTTTTTTCCAGAAGAGTTAGCAGATAGTCATCTCTGCTACGGTTACGGTAATTGTTTGGCATCGGCAGTCCAAATAGAATCTTGCTAAATAACATAATTTTGAGTTACAGCCAATTTAAGACTACCATGTACCAAAAAAATAAAAGTTCAACAACTCCGTAGAATATGAGATTTGACGATCTGCGTAGAACAATTTTTTCCTCAAATATCATTCCCTATTGTCCCTGAAAATATGAGGAACTGCATCACAGATTGTAATAGTTTTATTTAATACCTAGATTGTAGCTAGATAGATTTCAACACAGGTGTTGTAATACATTGGATGCGTTTAGAATGTTTTCCCAGTAAGAAAGGTTAGTCTAACAATAGTCTAACGTTAGTCGAACACGTTAGACTGTTCGGCGAACATTTTGTCTAACTTTCGTCTAATGTTAGACGTCTGTTAGACACATCTGAAATATAATGTTAGACGCTACTGGGTAAAAAGCTTTTAGATAGTCTACCGATAGACTAAAATTAGGCGTAATTTAATACGCTTTTTTGGACCCCGTTAGACTAGGTTTTGCAATCAAAGTTTTATGGTCGGTTGTTGACACTCTGCAACACAAAACTTGGCACTTTTCGTACACTAGCAGAGTGAAAACAATCGACCATAAAACTTTGATTACTCACCTCTTTTTAAGCAGCATCCGTCATAGTAATATCCCGCTTTTCACGTTTGATGATGCAAACCGTGCAATAATCGTCGAATGGCAAATTGAGGCAATGACAGAGGCAAAACTGCGACGCAGTTTATTCGAGCTTTTGCTGCCAGCGTTGCCATAATTATTTTCAATTATCTTTATATTCTGTCAAAAGAACTCTGATTACCAATGCATTAAAATTTTTGTATTCCTAATTTGGTTCTTCTGTGGTCCAGGCAGGTTGATTAAAACCAGACTATATTTATAACATCAACCTAGTCATCTTGTGAATTGTTACAATATGTATGCATAAGTAGGTATACTTATGCAACTGAATGAGTTTTAATTATGTTCAACTGCATCAAATCGTAGCTTCTTAAATAATTTCATAGGAAGACAATCAGACACTACAAATTCCACTAAGTAATATAATGATTTTCTCATAGTTTATTATTACCAAAAACACTGGTTGCGTGGACTCAGGGAAACATATATAAATTTTAGATTGATTTAACCAATGTGATATTTTGTTTCAAGGAAAAATTAATACAAAATTAGGTTAAAACAAACAATTTTTTTAGGGTTATTTCGTTTTCCGTCATCCGGTCCCGCTGCATACTTTGACGCTATCACTCAACATTAATCAAGGTTGTTTTTTCGCGGAAGTTTGCATTGCAGGTATATAAAACATTAAACATTATATACCTATATTATCAAAATATAATATAAAACAATTATCAAGAATGTTGCAATAAACTAATTTTTACTACAACAAAAACGAGAAAATAGTAACAAGAGATTAGAAAAAATATAAGTATTTTCCATTTAATTCCAACTATCTTGACAGAAAAGCGTATTTCGTCTACAATGTGCAGACTTCTTTGACAAGTCGAGTTATTAGTACGAAACACTGAAGAGGTCTGCACATTGTAGACGAAATACGCGTATATGTCAAGATAAGCAAAGGTAGTTGGAATTAATTGAAAAATACTGTTTTTTCTTCTAATTTCTAGTTACAGGTATTCCACTAAACAGCTCAAACCCTCTAGGATGAAGAAAATAGAAAAGCTCGTACTAGAATTGGTGCCTAGATTTTGTAAAATATATTTTGTAATTTTTAATTATTGAAACTTTCATCGGCATTTTATCATTTTCTGTGCTTTCTTCTACTTTCGGAGCTCAAGCTACCCAAGTAACCACGAGGCTGTCATAGCATGCATATATACGGCATATGTTTTACGTCTAGTGCATCATTGAAGTTGGATTGAAACTGAAAAGGGCCCCACTAAGATCGAACTAATGCTATATCTTTTGTAATGCCATAAGACATTGCTAAAGTAGCATTATTGTATTGATAATGCATCACTACATTCTTAAGCTAATGTAACGCTTCATTACTTGACAACTGTTGAATTGATGCGATCCCGCATTACCGATGTTGATTTTGGGTTGAATATGTGCAATAATATAATGCGTTTGGTTACTTGGGTAAATTATAAATATTGTTTATACCGTTACTAGAATCTTTGTTATGGTTTGGATTCGTTGTGTTATTTTGACCGAATATTTTAAGGATTGTTCGTTGTGTGTTATGTTTTTTTTACGGATTGTTTATTTAGCTTGGGCCAATGTGCTGCTACTTGCTGAACCAATAACTATATCCATATTTTTCTGGACTATCCAATCCTTGGGGATATCCCTATATAATGTAATTCGATTTAAGGTTATCGAGACCTTGACTATTCAAAATGAGGACATTGCATTTTTAATTAATTAGTAAACATTTTGGTCTTATGGCTTATATGAAAATTTCTCGTAACAGTTGTTCAAAAGGCTTGTTAAAATGCCTCTTTACGTTGAATCGTTTTGGTTTTGATACAAATATTGTGACAAATTATTGAACATCTCGCTTTACGTTTTCCTACATTTGAATCTTGCGCACAGATAGTTGCAGGGCAGCCTATGATAAAAAAAAGCTTTGAATAGTGTTTGGAATTATGGACCAAGTGTTCGTCATTTGATGCAGCAAAGCAAGCCTATCATAAATTCACCAAATTAGAAGAATTAGTTTTTTTTATAAATTTGCATGAAATCGAAAGCCTGACAAACTATTAAAAGATCTATACATATATCACTACAATATTTTTTAATATAGCTTGGTTCACAGGCAGTGTTGAAATTAGTCATTTCAATTGACAAATTTTACAATATTATGTAATGCCTCATCCAGACAACAAGCTATATTACGTGATATTGAGTTTCTAGAATTTAAATGACAAACATGATATTTCCAGTGAAAACTTAATGTATGAATGTTCATATAAAGAAAGACTGTATCAATTGGTAAATAGAAAGAATCATATTTACTCTCAAGTTCAAATAATACTCAATAATAAACATCATTCTAATATACCGATATTTCACTCTTACCTGACTCGTAAGTCTTAGAAGTCAAGATTAGAGCAATACATTGTGAGCCCAATATAAGATCAATAATAATCAATAAAATTTATTGATGGTAATAAAACTCACCAACATCATACGTGATATTAAGATCGAACATTATGATTTATTTTCGAAAGTTTAAGTGAAAATTTACAAATCTTAGGACTTTACTCTATAAAATAAGTTTTTGCCTTGAACTAAAAATCCTCTTTATAGTTTAAACAATATTTCAGATAGTGAAAGGCCAAATAACAATATGCTGAATACTAATAGAAAATTACCATTAGCTGTATGATCATTATTATACATTTTCCATTCATGTTGCAATCACCATTAAACGAATTATCCGTGCATAATGCTGGTGTAATGTAACAAACCATTCAAACTTTCAACAACCATAAATAGCGTTTTTTATACATGATAATGATTTAATTAACCAGAAATTAACAGTGCCGTAGAGTATATCCATTGCTCATTCATTGAATGATATAACCAAGGAAAGATAGGAATTATGGTCACGATAAACAAAACAACAGAAAACTATTTTAACAATACGTCAATATTTGTTTATTATCACAAAATGTATGACTCATGTTATAATACAGATCATTATAATATGTATTTGTAAGTGAGCAGTTTTATCGGTCTACGTGAAGGGTATGTTACAATTTATAAAGTAGATTTTACTTTCTAACTGAATTTTAATTCACTTGTGAACAGTATTGTTGACTTTAAAAATATACCTTTTATTAGTGTAGTCTATGCCAAAAACTTGGTATATAATGCAAATCGAGTGCAGATAATAAAAAACCTTTCAATGACAATATGGCAAACATAAACAATATGTGTTAATGTAGAGGTTGTATGGCGAAAAGGAGATTAAACTATTCGATAACAATAACATTAAATGTGATAATATATCTTACAATCGAAATATAGTTTAGACTATATAGCAAATTGTTTTTCGTTATGCGATAGTTTTGAATAAGCTGAAAAACATTGAAAATCATTCCATTTATCATAGATAAAACTTCTGTAAAGAACATGGTTTTTTTCCTTAAAGCAACAGATTATTCTAGAAGATATTTTTTTCAAAAGCTTCTTTATACCGTTCTAGTTACATATCAAAGATGTAAAATTAAGTTATCGTAGAGCCCGCCCAGGTAACCAATAAGCATTAGCATATGCAGTGAATCAACCCTTAATCTGAAGTTCAGATATAACAAGCGTTATACTAGCATTATATCAGCATTTTGAATGCTACCTGTTGTAAAGTTCGATTTCAAATGCTATTAAAATTCTTATAGCCTGAAATAAGTATTTCGAATTCAAAATATCATTAATGAAGCATTATCATAGCATTGCAGTTAAGCAACCGTATATTGGGCCAAAAGTGACATTTATGTTGCCTTTAAGGCGACTTAATTGCTTGATAGGCTGCCGTAAAGGCACTTTGAAACTGCTTGTTGGTTACCTGGGTGGTTTGATGATTTCGGAAAAAATAGAACGTTTAATCAATATACCACTAAAAGAAATAATTAAAATATATTTAAATAGTACTTATAAGCGCTCTAGTCTTCCATGGAAATAGTTGAGGTTCAGAAGTAAATGCAAATGTTAGGCTGAAATTACGAAAAAAAACTGACTCTTTAATGCTTGCCATGCTGCTCAAAATATATTGCTATGCAGAAATGAACCCAAAGTGTACTGCAATTATAAATTAAACACGATTACAAAGTATACAATTTTAAGTCGCATCACCTTACTTCGCTATTGTCAAATTGACAACATTGTCCAGAGTACGTCAACCAGCGCCACCAGCAGACTGGTAAGATAGCAGTCTTTTGTGATCATATGAATCGTAGGTTAGTCGCATCCTCCATCCAGGTTGTCAACACACGATTTGAAACCCTTTTAAATTTATAGCCGTACGTATACATTTAAATACTGAAGAAGGCAGAGCTCAAATTCTGGTCTAGAAACTATATTCGAGATTGGAGCTGTTGGAAGCAATAAATATGAATAATAAATCAAATTTATATAAAAACGATTTAACAACTGCTCTAGGTTTCTGAACTAATGTTTTAGTAGCAGCGATATAATCGAATAATGTGGAAAAATATTTGATCAGAGATGGTGTATGTTAGGCAAAGAAATTTGTAGGTCACTAAGGTTTGGTGCGTGAATGTACAGATAAATTGTAATTGCTCAGTATTCTTTTCAAAGTGCGTTTCAAAACATTAACAGAAATTTCCGTTTCAAGCTCTCTAGTAGCTTTGTTGAAATTCTGAATTTTTGTGTACAAAAATAAAAAGATTTCTAGAATGATAGTTATTATTGGAAATATTGCTCTGAGCTAGTTATTTTTAAGTAACCTGTAAATCCTTCTCTGTAGGATTAGTAGTGGAATCATTCAACCCAACAAGACGTACTTTGCTATACTTTCAAATCGGCTGGTGAACAGAAGTGACAAGTTCAGGAAAGTTCTTAAGAGAAGTTTAGGTAAATCGGTTAAATTCATTGCTATGAGGTTTCAAATTATTCGTACCGGTTCATAGGGCCGTAAATTAAATGAAATTGAAATGACAGCTTTATTTAAAATTCGTATACTATTCACAAGAGAATTGGCTTTGAATTTTAAGTGACTGCCAAGAAAAATGGTAATGGAAACTGACGTGTTTTGTTTTTGCTGCGTCGTTTTCGCGAAAAAAATCAAACAATAATTCGTAATTTAACTTTAACTAACAGTGAAATCATAAAATATCCGCGTGCTTTGGGAAATCTGTAGTGAATTCAATCGATTCCCTCCCGAAATGTGTGAGCGTCGATAGTATTTCCATATTTTGTGGTTTTTTGTGCTGCGCCCCCGCACCCGGAAGAGGAGTTACATCAGCTTAGTTTTGCTTATTAGTGGTAGTATTGAGACATCCGGACATACATTATTAGGTTTGAGCGTTTGTCCGCTTTGTCGCGAGTGATTCGATGATTATTAGCAGTTTTGAAGTTTGATATAGAGTGGCCTCGTATCGGGCATTTGATTATTGGCAGAGTGTGGAGTGCAAAAAAAGAAGACCAGTGCGTGTAGAAAACGGCCATTTGCTTATCAGAAGCAGCAAACGAGGACAATGCGCATGCGTGCGGGAAAGGCTGCCACATAATTTCAGATGCGTTCACCATGTGGTGTACAGAGTTTTCTTATGCAGGTTACATATATAACGGGCGGTTTGGCCACGTTAATTTTTGCGCTTATTTTGTCGGGAGTGCATGAAATTAATTACGAGGCAACTTCGAGAACTTTTATGTTTACAAATGAACAAGAGAGTGTAACGAAGGAAGCGGAAATTGGTGAGATGTATCTGACTAGAATTATATAACGTCAACCTTATTTTTAAATAAGACCAAATACGTGCCTGGTTTAAAAAAATATATATATATTGTGAATCACTAAATACGCGTCAATCAAGCATTGCACATACGCTTGATTGAAAGTTTCAGTATGTCACTACTGGAGCGGGGCTTATTGTGTACGAAGATAGCTTCGGAATGCTTGCGTTCTTGAAATGGACTATTGGAGTCGCGGTAGAGCTGTCACCTTCTAATCCCCGGATTTAAGCTTTTTGCAACTGTAAACAGCAAATAAGGAACAGTTGCAGGAAGATTCTATCCATAATACCGCTGCCAGACAGTGGGAATTAGATTGTAAACACACACACAACACACACACCTGTAAATCCTTCTCTGTAGTTGAGGAGCAATTAATCAAATCAAGCAAATGGCTATCTTAAAACATTCGTCTTGGCGAAAATTTCTGTAAAGATCTAGTTCTGAAATTATTTAATACCAAAGCAACTGTATGTTTAGGACCTGAAAATTATATAACATCACTTAGAAGTGTTAATATGACAAAATTAGTATTATTACTACCGTAAATTAATTACTATGAAAATTAAATTAAATTCAGGAACAGGAATTAAAGCAGATACTCTGGCAACGCTGAAATCCACTTAGGCAGATCATGAAGCTTTAGGCCGGGCGCCCACTGAAGTGACGGAGATGAAACATCTTTATATATTCCAAAACATCTTGTCAACATTTTTCTCACGCCGTAAGACTTCGACTCGATGTTTTGGAATGGTATGTGATGTCGCACTTTCAAGTCATCAGTGGGAATCTCGACTTATTATGGTTGAGCTTACTGAGAAGAGAATGACAGCATAGCTTTACAATTTCCTCCTAAAAGCATGCAACTTGTGCAGAAAGCTTTATGTTGGTAACGTCTAACAAAGTTCTAACTACGTCTAACTCTAACATTTTTCTTGCTGGGTTCTATTTGAAGGTGGTTATAAGATATACAAGTCCAAAATATATGCGTTACCCTTTTTGTCTATAGACATCGTATAACGAATACGCATACGAGATAACAAATTGGTTTAGCAGCGTCAGAACAATAATTTTAATCAAATTAAAGGGCGATACGGTCAAAATTTGGTCAATATCAACTTGACGTATTTCTTTCAATTTTGCATTTAAAAAACCTGAACACCCCTCATTTTGAAGGTGTGTGTGTAGAATGTTGCTCCTATTTTGATTTTGGAATTCACTCTTCAGTTGTCAAAATGCCGTCCAAGCAAGAAGAGCAGCGTATCAAAATTTTGCTCGCGCATCGCAAAAATCCGAGCTACTCGCACGCAAAGTTGGCAAAATCGCTAAAAGTTGCCAATCAACCGTTACAAATGTAATTGAAGTGTTTGGGGAACGTTTGTCGACAGCCAGGAAGTCTGGATCGGGGGGAAATCGAAAACCGGAAGCCGCTGAGACGACAAAGAGAGTTGCCGGTAGTTTCAAGCGAAACCCTAACCTATCTCTCCGAGATGCCGCAAATAAGCTGGGTGTATCGTCTACAACCGTGCATCGAGCCAAAAACGAGCCGGACTATCGACTTACAAGAAGGTAGTGACTCCAAATCGCGATGATAAACAAAATACGACGGCCAAGCGCGATCCCGGAGGCTGTACACGACGATGCTGACGAAGTTTGACTGCGTGGTAATGGACGACGAAACCTACGTCAAAGCCGACTACAAGCAGCTTCCGGGACAGGAGTTTTATACGGCAAAAGGAAGGGGAAAGGTAGCAGATATTTTCAAGCACACGAAACCGTCAAAGTTCGCAAAGAAATATCTGGTTTGGCAAGCCATCTGTACCTGTGGCTTGAAAAGCAGCATTTTCATAGCTTCCGGGACTGTCAACCAAGAAATTTACGTGAAAGAGTGTTTGAATAAACGTCTGCTGCCTTTCCTGAAGAAACACGGTTGTTCCGTACTGTTTTGGCCGGATTTGGCATCTTGCCATTACGGTAAAAGCGCCATGGAGTGGTACGCCGCCAACAACGTGCAGGTGGTTCCCAGCGACAAGAACCCTCCCAACACGCCAGAGCTCCGCCCAATTGAGAAATACTGGGCTATTGTCAAGCGGAACCTAAAGAAGACCAAAAAACTGCTAAGGACGAGCAGCAGTTCAAGGCAAACTGGCTTTCCGCGGCGAAGAAGGTGGACAAGGTGGCTGTACAAAATCTGATGGCAGGGGTCAAGCGTAAGGCCCGGCAATTCGGATTTGGAAAAGCGGAAGCCTAACTGAATATTTTTCCTGAATTTTATACTAATTGAACTTGAAAAAGAAATTTAATTTGATTTTTAAATAAACGATTTCACCGATTTACACGCGACCAAATTTTGACCGTATCACCCTTTAGTTGATATGCGTATTTTGGACCCGGGTCTATAATGCGCATTATAGACCCGGGTCCAAAATAAGCAAATGGGTCCAAAAAAGGCACATTATGATCAGCGCAAATTATTGATGTTTACCAGGAAAACCTAGCCTCAAAAATAGAGTTTACTATAATTTTGTGTAAATAACTAGTTATTTTCATCAAATGTGGGATTGTTGTACAAATAAATAATAAAATTCTTATGGAATCCATCGAAAATGTTCATAGCTTCTACTAAGGGGTCCATTACTAGCATATAAACCCTATCACAACAAAACACAAAACACAACAAAACAACGAAATGTTATATCGTTGATGGGAAAGAGACAAGTTGCTGTGAGAAAATGTTGTGATTCGCACACTTGTTGCAAATACCTGATATTTACGTAACAGTGACAAAAAAAAACACTTTGTCATTATTGCAACACTCTACCAATAGCAAAATTGCTTTATCAGCAATATTTAGATAAGTAACAATCAGTTGTTGCGGCAAACAAATTACAAATCTGAGTAACTACAAAATTTGTTATGGATGACTTCCTCATGAAGAAAAATGCCTGTAAAAATTACACTGTACAGTGTAAAACAAAGACTATCTTCGGCAAACTTGATGCAAATTGACTGGACAGAACTTTAAATATCTGCAGTTAAGGCCTGATTTTCAACCCATGTTTTGCTATACTAATTAGCAATACATATACAATAAAGTTCATCGAATCTTTTGAAAGGTCAACCGACACTGTGAAATAATCTAGGATGCTTCTAGGAAGTCAATCAAACTGTCCTGGAGTTCAGAACATAGGGCATACAATAGTAATGATTACTTTATCAGCCATACTAATTTACGATATGTGTTCAACCATGTTCATTGAGTCCTATGGTAGGTCAACATACATTATGAAATTCTTGAGTTCAGAACTTGGGATCTACAGTTGTAGCTATAGTTTAACGACTAGAAAATTGCATGATATGTATTCAACCGTGTTCAAATAAGAGGTTTTTTTTTAAACAACTTCGTTTATTTGTTAGGCTCAAGTGTGTAACTCTTTGCGGAGCCGGTATTCAATATTATTAGGATCAATGTTTAATTTTTCAATTTTACTGAAAATGCGGTACCAATAACTCTTGCTGGCTCGGGGTTAATAGGTCACATTATCGTTTGAAAGGGGCTAGGTAGGTAACTTAATTAAGATATTATTTGCTGTTCATGTTTGGGACATGATGACGATGATGATGATAATGAGATACTACCATCTATTATAGCAAGGTTAATGTCCATAGCAGTGGAATAATCTGAAAAACGATTTGATCAGGATTCTATTGTTGCTTGTGATCGTCAAGCTCCTGTATGAAGGGCCAAAAACGTTTGGACGGGTCCGTAAGCAGAGACACTTACGCACAACCCGCGCATATAGGACTCTTCCCTATCCTTCCAAAAGCAAGTTCACCCTCACAGCATATGATGCATATGAGAGATCATTCCCGATGAGTACTCGTTTACTCAATTCTATCATGTTAGGTTATAGAAGATAAGAAACATTTTAAAACGTGCTACATTAAGGAATATCAGGGCAATGATCCCCCATCGCATGTTCAAGTGATCATTACAAGCTGCCATTTGGTTCAGGCACTTTTGAACGTTGATGAGGCAGCCGATTCACACATAAAATCTACCGCGACCGACTCTACAGAACGCGCTCATACCCGTTTCTGAAGCGAAGGGCAGGGCGAAAGGAATTCTTACTTATAGTGTTCCAAAAAATTATTTCAATAATTTCTTCAAGTATTCCGCTGGAGTAGAAGTATTTGTCTCAATTTTCGTTATAAGAAATTTGTTCGGCAGAGTTTCCTATAGGGAGTTTTACAAAAATACTGTTTTTTTTTCAATTTAAAAGTATTGCCATACATTCAGGCAGAGGAATTTTGGGAAGTTAGAATAATGTTCTCGATGGTTATTTTTGCTGTTCGATCAGATGGAGCATTTAAAATGATGGTTTCAGACCGATACGTCCAGAAGCTGCTGAAACGTGACTGCCCCCTTTTTTAATTATCATATGTAAGGGCTCATTGTGCAAAAAGCTGACATTGTACCAGGAACAGTTGATCCGTTTCAATACGATACAAGGAATTCTAGATGAAACCAAGTATCTTGGGATGAAAGCCTTTGAAAGTTTTGCATCCATCTACCACCAAAAGGCTATCGTTGGAGTCAGTCATCAAAGAAACATAACAGTTTTTGGAGTTTGTGTCGTTTTTCTCGTTCCAATTCAATTGCGACAACAATCAAACTGCACAGCGCATTCTTTGTCATCTAAATGACCAGATGACGCAGCCATTTATGTAGAGTGATGGACAAGGTGTGCATTGCTTTGCTGAGGAAAACGGTTAATTTAAATAAGTAAAAAAAACCAACAAATTGAAAATGGAGGAATGGTTTCTAACGGATGGATTTGTATGGTCAAAAGGACCAGAGTACGAGTACAGACATTTGAGGGCAATACGATTTTTACAAAACCTATTCTGGAGCAAATAAAGATAAGATCAAAGATCAAAGATCAAAGATCCTAATTTCATAAGGATAAATTGGAAACAATTTATTGTAGAACGGATTCGACAAACACGGTGGGAAGTTTTGAGGAGGAAGTAATTATGTTTGACGGTTATATTCAAGCCTTGCAAAAGGGCAAACGGGTCTATGAGACATAAATACTATGGGTAGTAGCAGAGATTCTCGAGTGCATAGTGAAAACATATTTGGAAAAAGGAGGTAAACATAAATACGGCGAGAAATTGGGACAGAGGGAGCTTGAATATCAGAGATTATGGGCAAAAAAAATGGAAAGGTAGAAAACTAGCTTGAGGTGGATGACAGAACCACAAAATCGATTGTTAACAGTTAACAAGAACATAACGGCACATAAAAGATGAAAAGATTTGAAACCAATATAAATGCGAAGTTATCGAAAAAAAAGGGAAATATACCATGCAGATTAGAAGAACACCTTAAGAACTGGAAATTCTTAAGATAGAGAATGATAATTTAAGGATTAGGGGAACTCTCGTCGTGAAAATTAACGAAGAACAGGAAGTGAACAATAATGAACAAAAGAAAATGGTCGAACAGATATTCAAGGAAGTGGAGACACTGGGAGAGGACGAAAAACAAACTGGATAAGAGCTCAAAAAGCTAGAAGAGATGGCGATAAAGCTCAACAAGGAAATCATCGTATTTAGATAGGACAAGAAGTAAATAGTTTTGAGGGTTACAGAAAGGAAATAAAAGTAAATGGAATGGAAGATGATACTCTTAGAAAGACAATGAAGAATACATATTTACGTGGTTCTTAAGAGCAGGCTTTTAACAAGAATCGAAAGAAAAGATGTTCTAAACAAGCTGGCTATGGATACGAATGGAGTAAAGACAAACGAAAGAACACACAAATGAAGGCTATCGCAGAATAGAAGCGAGTTGAATGTAAAGGAAATCATACGTGATGGTAACTGTATGCTACGATCAATTCTCGATCAACTAGAAAGGCTGTATGGCAGGTACTTGATATCCGACCATAACGTGAAAAAACTACGAAAATTAGCAGCAGACTACATTTATTCAGAGAAAGAACAGTTTAAAGGATTTATGTTTGATTACAAGGAACCGAGCGAGGATTTTGGAGTAGAATTGATTAATTTCAGGAAGAACTGAAGGGCATGAACCATTGCTGGCAATAACAGAAAGGCACATGGTAAGGATGAAGCAATCAACATTATTAGGGAATCGTACTTACCTAACGGGACATTAAAGATTTTCTATTAAAGAGAACATATACAGAACCATTACGACAGTATGATAGAAGATTGTGGTGAAAAATTAGAGTACAAGTATGTAGAAAAAGGACCTACACATGAAAAATACAACAAATCGATAACAGAAAACCATCAATAAGAATTTATTTTAGTATATAAGGAAATAATAAAAAAAAAAGAAACATTGTAACAAATAAGGATGACAAAAATGACAGACCCGAGAATCAGGAAGAATCAGGCAAATGTAGAGTAGGGAAACACCCATTTATCTCAGTGGTTCAGAATATGAAGAAGCCGGAGAGAATAAAAAAACGAAGGACACCAAAAGAAAAGAAAGCAACAAGGTATTAAAGATAGCGTGCAAGAATGTCAAGGGATGCAGAAAAAAGGAAAGAATAGAGAAAATGGATGAGATACTTACAGCATACAATGTAAAAATTGCTGCTTTGCAGGAAGTAAATACACTTAAAGATGAAATTGAGACAAAAAAAATATGTAAGGAAAGTCACAGATAAAACGTACTAAAAATGAAGCAGGTTAAAAAAGCAATAGTAACGAGTAAAATCAGAGCAAAAAATAACGTTCTCATCATACTCATCCACATTTTCAAGTACACTTTACAAACATACATCAGACAGAAAGAATCGCAAACATGTTATAGTAGTGATGGATTTCAATGCTCAATTAGGAATAGATGATTTGAGCCAAGAGGACGAGAAATGAAAGGGAAAAAATACTAGGGCATAAAAATGCAACGATAGCGGAGAAATTTTCAAAAAATTTCTTCACACAGCAAAATTGAAAAATGAATCATCAAAGATCGGCAAAAACACCGAAAATACATGGAGACTTGGAAGTAGACAAAGTGAAATAGATCATTTATTAGCACCAACTATGACAGATGTTAAAATCAGATATATAACAGGCAACTGGACACATTTGAATACAGACCATAAACTGTAAGCATGAAATTTGGAAAAATTGTAAGCAAAACAAACTCAAATCAAGAATCAAAAAAGATCAACTTTGAACTACTTAAGGTTAATAAGATCAAGGAATAGTACCAAGAAGAACTGCAATCTGCAGCCAACAACAATAAGAGTATCAGAAGCAATTTCCACTCCTAATGTAATGTATGTATGTATGTATGTATGGTAGCCACCATCCCCTCTAGCCCTTGGCTTGGATGCAGCTCCACTTAACAGCAAGATCAAATTGGGCCACCGATCTGAATTCGCACTATCGCTGTATGAAGGGCCAAAAACGGAGGGGTGGACCCGTAAGCAGAGACACTTACACGAAATCCACGGGAAATTAAGAATCTCCTTCCAACGATATGATCCAACAAATCGAATAACACAATTCGCAATACTCATTAAGCTTTCTACAGGATGGCTTGTTAAGAAGGGCGCGTCACTCTCCCTGAAACTGTTGGAGTAGAACTCGCAGCACCACACTCGAATCGGTAGGATAAGAAATGATACTGTTTGTTCCCTCCTAGACTCAGGCAGTCAATCAAACCATCGTCCAGTTTCAGCTTGAATGATACCCTGGTGCTCCCTCCCAACCCAGTATTTATTATATTTATATAAATATAGATGTAATGTAATAATAATATGTTATATATGATTATATAGTAGAGCAAAAATTATATAAGGATATTTAGTTAAATTATGTAATAGTTGGAGTTCACGAGCCTATGATAACCATGTTAAACTAAATTAATTAACCTGCTGGAATAATAATATTAAGGCAGTAATAATAATATGCAGCTTCGTACCACTTTGTATCACTGATGGGTGACTGTATCTCTGGAATGTGAAGGTCATCTTGTTATTCATTGAGGTATAAATATCAATAAAGCATTCAATTGTATATAAAACCATAATATTATATTATTACGTATTTAATCATGACATATAGATATATAACCTTCTGGAATGAAGAGCATTTATTAATTTTGATTATTATTTGATATAATTTAATAAAATAATTATACCGGCTGGATCACCAAACTGAAGCAATTAAAATTTTATTAATTATTTTATTACTTCTTCCATAATATTATATGTATGATATGCAATTAATAATGATGAACAGCTGTGTTCCTCTGAACCGCTCAAATAGTAGTTGATGATCGTGTACTGAAATGTTAAGGTCATATTACGCCATTTAATGGAAAATATAATGAAGGAATTAAAGGTTGAGCGGTCGAGAGAGTCGTCAACATTTCTATTAATGAAAATATGCTAGAGCTTGTAAAAAACATGCATCATATAATAACACATACTAGTATCTACACATCTATATATACATCCATTGCTACTTTCGAGAAGGCCACTCCGACGGTGCTAGATACAGCTGAAAATTGATCCCCATTCTTACTGATGCTTCTACCAGAAGATGATCATCCTATAACCGCAAGACCTCCTCTCCTAAACTGTATGGTACCTGAGAGAAATTAACCTTTCTGGCGTAATACAAGTAATGAAATATACAGAATTAGGCTATGAATAAACAATGTCCTATAAGATAAAATATATAGTGAGGGTATATTGTAATATGAATTGAAAATTACATGTGTGCTGACTGCTGTTTTGTTGCAATTGTAGACAAACTTGCGCATCCATTATGAACCAGAAAAATTTAGGCAATGTATGACCGCCATGAAAAAAAGAATTTTAAATTTTAAATTATTTTGTAATACCTGACGACCTGGAAGACCTGAAAGATATGAGAATGGAAAATTATGATATGATGTACCGGTCGCACCCCTCACTTCGCTATTGTCGGATTGACAACATTGCCCAGGCTACGCCAACCAGCGTCTCCATGTTTCAGCTGGCAGTCTTTTGTGATCATATGACTCGTGGAGGCGTGAGGTAGGAACTTGTGAGGACCAGAGGTCGGTCGCACCCTCCTGCCAAGTTGTCAACTCACCATTTGAAGCCCCAATTTCCACTCCTAATGTAATATAAATATAATGTAATGTATAATGTAAATATAATGTAATGTATATAATATAATGTAATATATAATGTAGTATAAAAAAAAAAAATCAAGTAATACAAATTTACGAAAATAGGCTAGGGAACCGGAGACAGGAATTTAAGATAGCCATTAAAGAACTCTTGTAAAAAGAAATCAGGGAATTCTTCATAAATCTGAATGATTTTGTCATAGGACAGTGCATTCAAAAGACACATAGGTTTTTGAAAAACGAGGAAACACTGAACACAATCATTAGGTCAATCCAAAAAGTATTCACCGAAAATGTACTTCCGACTGAATGGCTGAAGTCAAATCAAATACCTATCCCAATAAAAACAGAAGCATCATGTGGCACATCATTTCGGGAGAATATCTTTATGCAATCAAGTCATCGCAGCAAGCCGTGTCGTTTTCGCGAACAAAAATCAAACAATAATTCGTAATTTAACTCTAACTAACAGTGAAATCATTAAATATAGGCGTGCTTTGGGAAAGACGTAGTGAATACAATCGATTCCCTCCCGAAATGTGTGAGTGTCGGTAGTATTTCCACATTTTTTGGGTTTTTTGTGCGTCGCCCCCGCACCCGGAAGAAGAGTTAAATCAGCTTAGTTTTGTTTATTAGTGGTAGTATTGTAACATCTGGACATAAATGATTAAGTTTGAATGTTGGCCGCTTTGTCGCAAGTGAATCGATAATTATTTGCAGTTTTGAAGTTCGTTATAGAGTCGCCTCATAGCGGGGATTTGATATTGGCAGTGTGGAGTGAAAAAAAAGAAGACCAGTGCATGTAGAAACCGGCCATTTGCTTGACAGAAGCAGCAAACGAAGACAACGCGCATGCGTGCGTGAAAGGCTGCCACATAATTTCAGATGCGTTCACCACGTAGTTGTGTAGGTTGCATATCTAACGGGTGGTTTGGCAACGTAAATTTTTGCGCTTTTTTTGTCACGAGTGCATGCATCTAATTACGAATCAACGTCGAGAATTTTCAGGTTTACGAATGAACAAGCGAGTGTGATTAAGGAAGCGGCCATGGGTGAGATGTATCTGACTATAACTATATAATAATAACCTTATTTTTTAAAAATACCAAATACGTGCCTGGTTTGGAAATTTAACATTTCCAGATCTGCAAGTGTGTTGCAGTGCCCTTATCCAAATGATATCGGTAATGTTCACATGCGGGGCTTATTGTATGTAAAAGTAACCTCGGAATTGGCCTGACTCTCCAGACATTCTGAAATGGGTTGCTGGATCAGCAGTAGAGCTATCACTTTCCAGCTCTCGGACTAAAGCTGCTTCCAATGATCACTTGACGGGTTTTTGTAAACAGATTTCTTTCATAATACCATTACCATGCAATCTAGTATACAAAATATATGCAAAATGGATAGCCAAACAATTAACAAGTAGTGCAGGTGAGCCAGATTTATAACAGGCAGCATTTACAAACAATCGATCTACAGAACACCATATATTTGCCCCTTGGAGAATCATGGAAGAATATTGGAATGCAGGAAAGGATTTGTGTGTATTGGCATTGGATATTAAAAAAGCATCTGACACTGTGTAAGTAAATAATATCAGAGACATCCTGATCAGTCTAAAAATAACCAACAAGATTAGTTGATAAAGTTCAAGCTTGCATGAAAGACGAAGCTACAAGAGTTTTGTGCAACAAAAAGCTATCTGGAGTGGTGAGAAGAGGGAAAGAAATCAATCAAGATTGCCCGTTATCTGCAACACTATTTAATTACATTATCCAAGATATATTTCGTGAAATAACAGAAAAATACCCGAACTAAAGTTAATGGAACTAAATTTTCTTAATTTACCGTTTTGACGGGTTAGTTCAAACGTTTCAGTATGAACTGTAATTTATCCCGTGAGCAGACAAAGTTTTTGCGAAAATTTGAGGGAGAACGTTTTGTCTTCATGGTTTTCGAGTCAAACGACAGAAATGGGTGCCATAAAATAAAGTAGCGCTCAACCCTACTCTCATTATTCGTTTCCGTATGAAAGAAAACCATATCTTCGAATCATTGTGACCAATAATCCTTACCGTAATTTCTCATTCGTTCACATAACTCGGTCGATTCTTATAAGCAGTATTCGCTTCTATTCGACCACCTACTAATTCAGATTTCAATAAATTCCTTGGTTGCTTTTTCCATTTCCGCCCTTTCAACAAATGGCACGACACCGACAATGAAGGTCTTCTTACGAGATCCAGTTTTGTCAGGAAAATACCAAATCCAGACCAGGACAGTCGGCAAACACGACAACAACGAAGCGAAACAAATATCCCATAAACAGCTTTCAATCACAATTCCGCTGTTGTCCGAACACAGTCGGCCATGAGCTTGCCAATGCCAAAGATGGTGCGTATCAAAACACGGCCCCCAAAACACGGACCTTCTCTTATCGAACATCATCGATTGTTCGGCCCAGCAGTAAAATCAAACAAAAAGCGGCCGGAGCAAAACTTCCACCGTGAGATCAACTGATTGGTTTCATCGGTTTCATCTCGCTCTTCCAATCTTACATTGAACCATGAACGTTAACGTTTGTATCTTGTTAATTATGGAAATGTACACTCCAACTCGGCTGTTACAAGATGTTGGCCGATTCATTCAACTTTGGTCCAATGGCAGCGCGCAGTCAGAGAAGCTCAGACGCTGAAATCCGATTGCCAGCGGAACTGAGTGCAAACGAGATAACAAAAGTTGAAATTAGTTTAGTTAGAAGGAGAACGGTTGGGGCTCTTCTTATCAGGAACTTGTTGTTTTGAAATGGAATCAGTGTTTATGAACAATGAAGACATCATCGAAAGAGTTGTGTGGCAAGAAGGACATATTTCGGAAACTGGGAGACATTTCGCAGGATGGCACGAAACCAAGATTGCTCTCTAGAAAATGAACAACAGCGCATTTCGCATTGTTCCATTCCTGAGCTGCCAGAAAATGTTTGACTGCTTGTTATGATGTTGGTTTTTCGTTCAACCCAAGAAAGTGGAAATAATTCGGCTTGACATATCTTGACTGATCATAACCACGGTCAACGCCGAAATGGTTGGCTGAGATTCAAACAAGGCGATAGTTAGTTGGAAGGAAAAAATACAGACCGCTCACCCGGCGCGAGCTATGAGTAATGAGCTCGTTATCCGGTGACTCTGATTCAGAGAAATGAGCCTCAATTTCTCACGACTCAGCGGAATAATTTATCACGTCCTCCCATTTCGATCGGTCATATTTTGCTGGTTCCTCTAATTTAAAACTTTTCCTTCGTCGCCTGCCACTATATCCATACCAGCAGCTACTGATCGAACTCATTTTTCGCTGACAGGCAAATTTGGCTCAACAACTTTTCTCCCGCAAAGTCATCGCGGGATCCGCAGTTTCTCGCCAGGCTCTTACTCCGGTTATTTTTTATCGGGTTGGCATTGAAAATTGAAGCGTTTGGCTCGCGTGGAAAACCCATTTGGATCGACTCCAACTTGGAAGCTTGAAATGTTCCCAGGAGAAGACGAGAAGCCGTGGCTGTGGTTCAAGCTGCAGAGGGCTGAAAGTGCATCGAGATATGGCGAGTGCCGGTTTTCATTTATTTTTACGCCCAAAGCCAGTGCAAATATTCGAACGGACGGACGGACGAACGGGCGCACGACGACGACGACGACGGACTGACGACGCTACCATCAACGATGCCGCTGCCGCCAAGCAATACCGGAAGTGCTATCATAATTATAATTTATGAATGAATGCTCGTTCGCACTGCATATCATTCCCGGGTCTTGTTTGCTCTCTTGTTCTAAGGGGGACGAGGGAGGGGGTGAAAAGTTTTAGGGTGTGGAAGCTTCCATATCGTTGTCACGGAGGAATGGTTTCTGGATAAATTAATATGCATTTTCACATTGATTGAAAACTTTGATACGATGCAGACTCGGCTGATTGACTGAACCGCATTTGATTAATTATTTAGTGCTAAATATTATTAAAAATTTTTAGGCAGTGTTGGCATTACTTAATTTAATCCTTTCAGGCCTACATTTTTTCAAGCGTTGTAATACAAGCAATTTGGAGTATTTTCTTTGATTTAGTGCTCGATTACATAAAAATGATTGATTTGTTTTAATTGTTTTTGGAAATATTTGTATGAGATATGCTGGTGGACGACCCACCCACATATGGTCCTGGAGCTCAGTACATTAAATCTTCTATTATAACAGTAGCTTTATCCGCTATACGTTACGATATGTATTTTAGCATTTTAACCTTCCTAAGATATTTGGGTCAATTCTGACCCACGCACTATGGTATCAATGGACAAATTTCACGACAAAAATCGATAACCCGAAAACCATAAACTTTAGACCAATGTTGTCTTCGGGCGATTTAATTAAAAAAATAAGATCTATCTTTTGGTTTGAGTGGTGGCTAGGGTGGTCTTTTTATGTTCATAATAAAATTTTCAACTTTTTATTCTCATGATTTAGAGGACTTTTGGCTTCTACAGAATTATGGATATTTTAATTTAATGAAACTTTGCAAAAATTTTTTTACTTCTATCTCATCTACGTATCGTTTTACATCAGTTTTTTTTACTTTCGTTTAAAAACATACAAAACACTTGCAGTTTCTTCATCGATTACCCATAAAACGGTCAATTCAAATGTTTCTTCGTTGGTAGTATCGCCACAGGTAGAACGTATAGCCAATTTTCCTACGTTTGAGGTTAACACATTACTGCAATCTGTTCAGTGTTATCATCCATCACAGTGTGTAAAACAAGTGGTTTTTGTATTTACGGTATTTCATTGTGTGGTGGAAGAAACTATTCATCTGTGCGGGACAATTATCTATTGTATCCGAAGTCTGTCGGTGCGGTGCATTTACATATCGAATCAAAAATTGGCAATCTGCATGTTGAATGCATTCAAAAGTGACGATCGACGATCCTAGTGCGCAGTGGTCGAAGATGGTACACAGTGTACTCAACAGATGGCGTCAATTTTTTTTTGACGATGATTTGTAGTGCAAAATGTCCAATGGGTTAAGTCTGTTTGTCGGTTTCTCCAATTGAAATAAAAAAGTTAAAGTAAAAAAGCTGTTTTTTTAGTCTAACCCTAAGCAAAGTCAGAAAAACTGTTATAAAACGATACGTAGATCGATGAAAAAACTGCAAGTGTTATGTCTGTTTGTCTGTGTTGACATATTCACATTTTTCACTTTCACTTTTTCTAAAAAACACTATTTTACAAAAACTGTTTTGAGCGTATTAGTAGAACGATTGTGATTGGGAAACTAGGAGAATTTAAATATCTGTCATATCTTTTGACAGATAGGCCTATTTCGTAGGCTCGTAGTGGAATTTAAAGGAATTCCGCGTTTACTAGCAAAAATTTGAAAAAGTGTTTCAATGTTTTATTTTTTATTTTTTTAAATTGATCAAATGAAGTGTTAATTTTAAATTATCTTAGTAGCCCAATCATTATTCACATTTGTTTACTTACATATATTTTCATCATTATATGTACATTTTTCTATTTATATTTATATATTTACAAATACACATTTACATTTAAATATTTACATATGCATGATAACATTTATATATTTACATTAGTATATAAATTTTATTAAATTAACGGAGATGAATTAATATAAAAATATAAACATTTTCATAAGAACTCGCGTTGTTTCGCTCTTTGATGACAATTTTTGATGCTGCTGATCGCAAATCATGCATAAAAAATGCAAAACTACCAATTTTAAAACGGGTTTAATCCTAAGGGGGACAAAAGGGGACACATTATTTAGCATAGAACTTGTAGATGGAAGTTCGTACTTTCAGTTCACGTTCTCTGTGTTTACAAATATTTAAAAGAATAAGATATCTTGCAAACACGTATATTTTAAACACTTCAACACCTATAACTTTTTTAATGCAATAACTAGCAACTATCGTGCATCTTCAAAATTTGCGTCATTTTATGATGATGATGATGAGATACTACCATCTATTGCGGCAAGGTAACTTTCCATAGCAGTGGAATAATCTGAAAAACGATTTGATCAGGATTCTACTGTTGTTTGTGATCTTCATGCCTCTGTATGAAGGGTCAAAAACGTTTGGGCGGGCCCGTAAGCAGAGACACTTACGCGAAACCCGCGAATATAGGGAAAAGAATCTCCTTCCAAAAGCAAGTTCACACACACAGCATAAGAGTCGAGCCCTCGATTGACAGAATAAACCCAATAGATGGGGTCGAAGAGCCCGCCTCGTTCCACGAAATGTTAACAATAGGGATGAGGCAGTCCCATGCTCCCTATGCAAATCGTTTCACTTGGGTGCCCTGATGGTCCCTCAATTTTCCCGTGATATATTATGTCGATATGATGATATTCAGTATATTTTGTAAATTTGTCTGAAAGTAAAATTGGTTAGGGTTTATACCGTTCTTTATTGCTCTGTGTTGTCTCGATGATACTGCATTTGAAGAGTTGACTTTAGGATGACGATATGATATTGCTCGTGGTCATAGGATAGGGAAGAGAACAGAAAGGAAAAAGGATAAGTGATTGGTAACACGCTATGCGCATGTGAGATTTTCATGGTGATATTCTCACAACGGCCGTTCAGAATGGTTCGACGGATGCATATGAGAAATCATTCCCGTTAAGTTTTCGCTCGTTTACTCAATTCCACCATGTTTGGTTATAGAATACAAGAAACTTTTTACAACGTGCTTCATTTGGGAATAACAGGGCAATGATCCCCCATCGCATCTTCAAGTGATCATTACAAGCTGTCCATTTGGTTCAGGCACTTTTGAACATTGCTGGGGCAGCCGATTCACACATGACATCTGCCGCGACCGACTCGACAGAACGCGCCCTTACCCCTTTCTGAACCGAAGGGCAGGGTCTTCAAAATTTGCGTCATTTTATACCCTAAAAGTCATCTCTGCTTAATTTTCAAATTGAAATTGAAATAAAAAAGTTACAGCTAAAATACTGTTTTTTCAAGTCCCACCCTAAGGAAGGTTAGAAAAATTGTTATAAAACGATACGGAGATGAGATAGAAGTGAAATTTTTTCAGCAAAGTTTCATTATATTAAAAAAGCTATAATTCTGTAGAAGCCAAAATTCCTCTAAATCATGAGAATAAAAAGATGAAAATTTTATTATGAACATAAAAGGACCACCCTAGCCACCACAAAAATCAAAAGCTAGATCTCCCGAAGACATCAGTGGTCTTAAGTATAATGTTTTTCGAGTTATCGATTTTTGTCCCGAAATTCGTCCATTCGTACCATAGTCCCATAGCGCAACTTCAATGTACACTATCTTTTTTAATTTGAAACCAATCGGGCTGAAATTTTCTGAATTTTAATATTATACGGAATTAAAATGCATAAAAATATTTGTTGAAATCCGCTTAAGATGGTTGCACAAAAAAGTGACACATAAGACATTACGGTCAATAATGACACGGATTGCAACCCTTCGTAGAATTTCGAAATTTTAACATAAGGTGTGGCCCATTTAGTATTAGGCTTTTTGACGTTTAATCATCTTTCCCTCTCTAGCTCATGCAGAGGAATGATGGTTTGTTTTCCTCCAAAAGATTTTCCTTCTTACTTGCACTGCTTTGTTTTAAATGGCGCTATAGTGTGCGTGCGTTCAAGGCCACACAGTCTTATTGGAACAAACATTTTTGATTCTTACAGCGACCCTAGTGGTCAGATTTGTAAACTATGACATCTAATGTGGTCCTTATAGCGCATTTTCAGCCAGAAACGCAAAAAATATATTGATTTTGTCTAGACAGTTTCCGGTTTTAATGAAATTTTGTCCATATGTAAGTTTCTACCCAAGATAACCTTTTTCATTGATAAATACTCAAATTGCCTGGACTAATTTTCTATAAGGGCTCATGCAAAAAATGAATTTTAGTTATTTTAAAACATCATATGATGTAAAAGATTATTCTGTTCTCTAAGAAAAAGATTCACTGAAACTAAAAAATGTTAATTCATGCTTGCTCACCCCCCCTTTTAGATTTTCTTTTTAGTTTTTTTTTCAACTTGAAGTTATTTCCTAAAAATTGGTAAAGAAATTAAGACGATCACTTTTGAAATTTTGTTTTTACATTGATATGGATATTTTGAATTTTGGTTTAATCGCGTATTTTCTAATATAACTTTCCAAAACAAGGCTCTACAACTTTCTAATAAATAAAGCGCATACATATTTTTTTTGTAAACCCAGTCGTTCTGAAGTTATTGCGAATTTTATCAAAAGGAAATTTTGTTGGAGTCGAGACGTTCAACAATGGCATCATGGGAATTCATGTATCACCAATTTCAACGCTAAAATGAGAAGTGCTTCCTACCCCGAGCAAAACAAAGGAATCATGGATTGAGATACGCGTCTGACGCTTGGAAAACTATACATTTGTTCTTCAAGATGCAGTGCAAAGTTATCATTGGAATAATTCTCAATGTTAAAACAAACGCATTGGTTGAGTTCACAAAAGTGTTTTATTGTCTCGTCTTTAGTTTTTATCAAATTAACTTTTTACATTCAGTCAATACATAGATAATTAAAGATAATTGAATACAAATACGATATGACAATCTAACTAGGCGTCGGAGGCGTTACTTTGACAACCATTCTTCTTGCGGTCTTCTGATTGGTTCGTCGGCGTCGGTTTAGATTAATTAGAAAAGGAAAATAGGATTAACCGCGTCGTTCTACTCTGTTAAGTGAGAGAAAGTATTGGGTGTGAGAGCAAGGTATGTTAAAGAGAATGTGGTGAGTTTAAGTCAATCAGAACGTGAGAGTAATAGAATGTTGATTAGTGGGTCACTGGGTATGTCGTCGATCGCTTATGTGAGAACTAGCAAGGAAAGTAGAATTGCTGTGTAATGTCAATCGCGAGGTAGCAAAGTTGGTTTGGCTTGAGTGGTGTTGAAAGATATAGAATGCTTATTCATAGCTTTACTGTGTGAAGTGGTTTGACATAGTATGATTGGAAATAAATTATGCACTCTTCTGGTATGAATGTTTGTACTTGAAGGTTTTCGAAATGTTACCATGAAGGTTTGGAAATCGTCGTTTGTCACCCAAATCAAGTGTGTCATGTTGAATCTGAAGTGATTCTCTGGAATTCGTAAGTATGGGAAACCATGACAGTTGCGTATAGCACAATGTAAAATACATCCATTTGCAGCATATTACAAAGAAACCGGTACACTAACACACATAAGTTTTGTGATCATTTCTGATTCTTTAAAGCATGACACAATAGTAGTTCAGTTGTTTATCTCAAAATTATTAGAATATTTAAAATCACAAATTTCAATTACAAGATTATTTCTATATCAGAGGAAGCAGCATCGCAATATAAAAAAAATTGCTAGACTCCGTGGATTTAAAGATAGGCATAATATTGAAATTGAATAATATTTTTTTGCAACTTCACACGGCAAGAGTCCTTGTGGTGCAATCGGAGGTACTCTTAAGAGAATGGCAACTAGAGCAAGTTTAGCTAAGCAACACGAACATCCTATAGCGAATGCTAGACAACTTTATGACTGAGCAAATAATCGCAAAGAGGATCATGAAACAAAATTCGATCCGACTTTTAACAAAACAAAACCAATTCTTGGAACTCAAAAGTATCATTCTTATATTCCAGTTTCAAATAACCAAATTGCAGTTAATGTATATTCTTATTCTAATAAAGAACCCAAAATATTCAATGTACTATAAGGATATGATATGTAAAAAATGTATTGACAATTGGAAAAAAAACAACATTGTATGAAATACTGGTTCTTCTCTCCCTAAACAAAACTATCCGAAACACACATATATCCAAAAGCATCAACTTGATTCCCTTCCACCGCGTCCAAACATCACGACTAACAATCAAAACGAGCCAAAAAAATTACAAAAACATAAATTTCATTTGTTAAAATTCGCAATCACTTGAGGATAGGTAGGCTAAGAAAAAAAGCTGTGATATTTTTAATAAAAAAAATCATCATTTACAACATTTTCAAAAAATTCAGATATATATATATATACAAAAAATAAAAAAAATTAAAGAAGTGACCACCAAAAACTTTTCGCCAGCTTTAAGAACATAGCTTCGGCTTTACTTAAAAAAAAATTAGGGGTATCGAAGGAGGGGTCCTTTGAGAAAATCAACGTTTTATGTATTTCAACTATGAATTTTGGAATTTTTAGTTTGTGTATTTTTTTTTCTTGAAAAACACTTCATTACCTAGAACTTTTTCCGTGACAACATTTTGATCAGATAAGTCGTTTGCGAAAAAAAATTGTTTGAAAAGATTAAATCCACATTTTAAATAGGCCCTTATAGAAAAATAGTCCAGAAGTATTTTGGATTCATTAATGAAAAACGTAATATTGGGTAGAAGCCAACATAGAGACAAAATTTCATTCAGTTCGGAGATAGTAGGATCCAACCGGTTTGCTATTCTGGCTGGAAATGCTCTATAAAAATTAACAACATCAGAAGTTTGTTTTTCGCGGTGCAGTTCGAAGGTGTTTCAGAGAAATTCAAAATTGGAGAAGAAAGAAGAAAAATAATTGTGCGCAATCATTTGGAAACGTGATCTCAGACCGCCATTTGGCCAAAATGTTTCGCGCCGCACTCAGTAACGTGCAACGGATTCGTCTCCGGGAAGGTTTTAAGTCATAACGTGCCTGTAGACAACCAAATAGGGATCAAAAGCAGAACGATGTGGCCAGAATCCGTGTCAGAAAAGTGTATGATCAGTTGTTAACAAAATCCATGACTGTCTTCTCATGGATGATGAAACCTATGTAAACACCGATTTCAAACAGCTACCGGGACAAAAAAATTACTTGGCTACGGCTCGGGGAGATGTTCCTGCCAAATTCAAGTTTCTGTAGCTACTGTAGCTACTCACTGGTAATACATTTGATTCAGAGCTGTACAGTGATCTTGCAAGCTGTCATAACAGTAAAACAGTTCTACAATGGTATGAAACCAACGGGATTCAGTTTATACCGAAAGAACTCAACCCACCAAACTGGCCCTTGCTCTGACCGATAGAGAGATTTTGGGCTATTGGGGGCTATGAAGGGGAAGCTGACCGTGAATGGCAGTGTCGTCAAAAGCATCAATGAATTCAAAAACAAGTGGAATAAGATTGCCAAAACGATTGATGAGAATAATGAGCGGTGGTTGATGAAACGAATTCCGGAAAAAGTCCGCAAATTTTTTAGAAACCGAGATGATAATGTTTTATTTTGCATTTTCCCTCTAAAGATCACATAAAGTCGAACAATTAAGTTAAATCAGAATACTATTTTGTTCATTTATATGTTCCAATTCTAACGGGACAACACCTTAGAGTCAATGTTTCTGGCCTTAAAAAAGCATTTGAACAAAAAAATAACAGATCCCGGTAGCATTGGCGTCTGGGACTCAGCTAAAGAGGGAAGGAATTTTTAGTTTGGCTGTGTTAACAGAAATACATATAAAATAATGCAGACTCATTGTAGAGCACTGGCATCTTCAGCAAAGTTTCTCAGTGCGTAACGAATTGTGTTTTGATATTATCACACCAGTTCCAAATCATTCTGCCGAGAGGGCACTGCCGTCTATCTTAGCCAAATGAAGCTCTAGAGAGTTGCCGTCTTAGGCAAACTTGTTTGGAGAAAAATGTAGTCATTTGACATTATCAGATTAGTTCCAGATTTTGCCACAGAGATCGCGCTGTCGTCTAGCTGCCTCTGAGAGTTGCCGTCTTAGGTAAAGCTATGGGAAATGTAAAATGTAGTCAACTGATAGTATCATGTTAGTTCAAAATTGCTCCGTAAAGATAATGCTGCAGTCTATCTTTGCCAAATGAGGTTCTAGGGAATTGCCGGCTTCGGCAAAGTTTCTCATTGTGACATTTGTCGTCTTTTAAAGGTAGTTGGAATTAAATGAAAAATACTAATTTTTGTTCTCATTTCAAGTTTCAGGTATTCCACTAAACAGCTCACACTTTCTAGGATCCAAGATAAAAATATTTGATAACACTAACATCAAAATACAAAATACATTTTACATTCGAAATATAGTTTTGACTATATAGCAAATTGTTTTTCGTTATGCGGGTACTGAACAACTTTGCCGAAGACGGCTACCCTCTAGAGCTTCATTTGGCAAAGATAAACTGCAGCGCCATCCCTGTGGCAAAATCTGATAACATGATAACATGACATAAGACGACATATTACTTGCCAAAAACTATGCCTAAGACGGCAACTATCTTAAGCCTCATTTGACAAATATACGCTACAGCTCCATCTCTGCTGAAAGATCTGGAACTAATATGATTACGTTAATAGACGACAAATGTTACAATCATAATTTTTCATTTGATAAAGATAAAGTGCAACGCCATCTCTGTGGCAAGATCATGAACTAAATGATGATGTCAAAATACGACAAATTACATTCTAAGAAACATTGCAAAAAACGGTAACTCTCGGTAGCTTCATTTGGCATACATAGAATAAAGTGGCATCTCTTCGCAAAATCTGGAACCAATCTTATAATGACAAAAGACGACAAATGACATTATGAGAAACTTTGTGGAAGGCGGCAACTCTCTAGCGCTTCATTTGCAAAATATATACTGCGGCGCCATCTCTGGGGCATGATGTAGCACTTATATGATAATATAAAAAGATGACAAATATCATACTGAGAAACTTTGCCCAAGACGGCAACTCTATAGAACAAGATTGGAATGTTTTGTATGCAATTCTATTCACACATCGAAATAAAAACCTCCATCCGCTTGTAGCAGATTTCCGGTGGTCAATGTCACTGGAACCATGTGTTTTTCTACCAATGCATTTTTGAGACCATAACCTTTCAAATTGTCCTTAAGCACTGTGTCTGGGTTGAAAATTACGGGCTACGTTTCCGATTCACGGTGTCTTCTACAAAGTTGTACCTTTATAAGTTGTCCATATTTTGGTGATAGTTAAGTAGTTCCAAACTTTACCGGTAGGGCGGCACTGTTGCTAACATTTCAACGAAATACAAAAGAAGAATGATGTCATCTTAAATCATCATTTTCTAGCTCTTCATTCGTCCATGATAGAGGTGTTTTTCTGCTTCCGATTACAGCTTGCCCTACTTCCAAAAATCCCTCCAGAGAGAAGGGCTTTCGGACCTCTATAGAAATATTCCTTGCCTTGAAAAACCCACCAAATGCAAAATTTGGTTCCATTTGCTTGATTTGCTCTCGAGTTATGCAAAAAAATGTTTCATTTGTATAGGAGCCCCCTTCCAAAATGCGCAGGGGTCTCAAAGCATCAGATAAACATTTGTTGCTTTCAAAATCCGCCACCTGCTCAATTTGGTTAGTTTTCGAGTTATGCAGAAATTTGTGTTTCATTTCTATGGGAACCCTTTCTTTCAATTGGGGAAGAGGTTTCAGCTGCCTTAGAAACTTTTCTTGCCTTCGTTAACCTCTACCTGCCAAATATTGTTACATTCGCTTAGTTATTTATCCGAGACAGACAGACCGACAGACAGACAGACAGACAGAAATTCATGGTTTTATAAACAGTAATTCCATAGAAATAATATATACGTTCTCTAAGAATTTCATAATAATTGGTGTATCTTAATGCAGAATGATTTTTTTTCGCAACATGTCATGGAATAGGTCCATCTGACGCGTGGTGTCCAAGGACAAGAATCCTCCCAACATGCCAGAGCTCCGCCCAATCGAACAATATTGGACCATCGTCAAGCGGAACCTTAAGAAGACTCAAAAAGATGTTGTGAGCGAGAAACGGTTCAAAGCAAACTGGCGTTCTGTGGCGAATAAAGTGGACTGCACAAAATCTTATGGCTGGTGTTAAACGAAAGACCCGGCAATTCGCATTCGGTAAAAAGGAAGCTTAGCTAAATATTTCTCTTGAATTCTGTTTTAACTGAGCATGAAAAAGAAAAAAAAATGATTTTTTAATAAAAACTATGATCGAATCACACACATTACTGTTTGAACAAATTTTGATCGGAACACACTTTAGTCGAAAATATCGGCCAAGTTGTTAAAAAAATATGATTTTTTGAAAAAAACCATATTTGAAAAAAAATAAAAGTTTATTTTTAACCCTTACGCAGAAATGGCCACCCTAATAAAACAAAATACGGTGGAATAGTTTTCAATAAAAAAACAAAACTACCAATTATTATGAAATTCTGAGAGATCGTATACCTCTTTTCTATGGAATTGCTGTATATAGATAGAGATATTTCAATTTAATAATCCTGTAACTCTCGATGCAACCATCGAGCTTCATTCCAAATTTTGTCTAACTCTACAATAAGTAAATGTAGCTGATTACCGAAATCATACAGAACATATTGAGCATCATAAATTCCCAGCATTAGCCCACAGCCAAAAGCGCACTGCCATTCTGAATGTTGCAACAAAACGCTTCAAGTGCATCAGAAGCAGCAGCAGCAGCAGCAGTATCCAAATAAAACAAACTAGGGTGGAGCACTACTTTGGCAGTGAAACAAATTCACACAAATTTTCCGTTATTTCTCAGCCGTGTTTAATCATGATATGATTGTTTTGTAAATGATTAGTGCGGCTCCAGACATGTTGTTCAAAATATCAAAACGAGTCATTTGAATACGGTTGAATAATAGCGAAAAATTTGCGAGAATTGGTCCGCTGCTGGAGTAGTGCTCCACCCTAACCGGTGGCGTCCGCTGGCGATGGCTTGGCACCACGCTGCCTTGCAGATACGAATGCGGAAAGGCGACCACCCTCCCCGGAGCTGATTTATTACCGGATTGAGTAGAAACAAACACCATCATAAAACAAGAATATGTGCATTGTGGAGAGAAGATCCGCATTTTTGTTTTTGTTTCAACTATTTATTTATTTATTCATTTTCATTTTTTGCTATTCAAACATTCCCCGGGCTCTTCTGATTGTGCGTTTTTGCCTCCGAAGTGCCGGTCAGCGGTATGGTGAGCATTGTGGAAAGAAACTTTACTACGAGAAAACCGTGATTATTTGTTCTTTTTTATTCGTTTTATCATTTCGTTGCCTCCTTATGGCCTCCTGCAGCTGCGTTGGGGAAATTGTTCACCTGAAGCAGCAGATGCTAATTGCGAAGCTCTCCGGATGAAAGTGGTCTTGTAACAGTTTTGGATGAATGGAATTGTGCATATTTCGTTTGTTCCGCTTGGGAGTTAATTAAGGGTAGCGATGCACTACTTAAATAGTGCATAATGATGTGGTTCAGTGCTGTCGGAAATGATTACGTTTAGTTTGATTTGTGCCTTTTGGAAAAAATGTTTGTGCAATGTTTAACGAAATCAGATTATTGCAGGTTCTCAACTCAGTATTCAAACAGTCTTGAAACATCCTTGAATGAATCCCTGTAGTTCCACGTACATCCCATTAGCCAAACGACACTAACAGTAGAAATTTCCCATCTTTTTTCACAGCAGGGGAAGCCATGTTACCGTCGTTGAGCGACAACGATAATCCATTGCACACAACGGATTTGGAAATGAACACAAATCCATCAACACAACGAAGTCCACGGCCACACGGTTCCATAACGGCAGCAGGCCCTGCTCCAACCATGGCGACCAGTCAAACAAGCCCGTCTCCCAACAATCATCAACACGACGAAGACGACGAAGTGGCAGAAGACGAACATCACGCCGGTACGAGGCTGTCCCCAAGCGTTCCAGCGCCTCAGCATCAACATCAACCACAGCAGGAGAAAGTTCCTCCCCCGTCATCAGCCCCACCAGCGCCCGCTCAACAACAGCAACGACATCGAACGATCAATTCGATGAACCTTAATCCGACCACACCGGCAATGGTGGTGAAGCCGGTCAACGAGCACCGGAAGCTGCTCAAAAGCACCGGTCCCATACTGAACTATGTCTTCGATTCGCATCCACCGTACTACAAGTCCAACTACTACAATACGCGGTAAGTCCACATTTCAGAAGGCAAGAAATCGAATTCGTTGGGGGCGGGGCGATGGGCGGGGGGTTCTTCTTTCCCATGTTTGATGTTTCTCGTTGAATTCGGGATGATGTACAAAGCTTTGTGGTGCGTGCAATGGACGCATACAGCAGTTCTTTTTTTGATTTGCTTTCCATCCAGCGCTGGGAAGAAACATGTGGCCCTCGAGCGGCCATAATCATTCGTTCCGTCTGGTGCATTTTGATTCGCTTTTTCTGTGATTTTTGTTTTTTTTTCTGGGGATTTTGGGAGCCTCTGTGTCCATAACATGGAAAGAATCTCAGCGGTGGAAATGCAATGTGAGTGTTACAGGCTAAGTGCATTCGAGACTAGGGGAAATGGCAGTCGTTACGTGGGAGATTTCTTGTTTGGATTGTATCATGACTTGAAGCAGGATACATTCCGTTGTGAGATGTTGATTCAAGTGGACTCTTTGGTTATTTCTTTCAAAATATGAATACAATTCAAATACAGAAAAAAATACAGGTAAGCAAATAATTTTACGGCCGTAACGTTTGGTCAATGACTGTAAGGGCGCTGTTGGGTCATGTTGATCGTGGCACATTGCGGGTAGGAGAGGAGTAGGAGTTCTTGAAATTTGCTCAAAAATAGATGAGATAATTACAACTACTTTCAACAATTACTAGTTGATACTGTGAAGAATTTAAAACAGTTTACTGTACATAATTCTAATACAGTAATCGGATAGTTATATTTCATTGAATATAATATTGTTGTGAGTTATTTTGTGGATAATTCTGTATGTCACATATGTCGCATGTGGATAATTCTGTATGTCGCACCAGTAGTCCATCTATGTTTAAAGCGCCTCTCTTCAAAAAAGCGCAAGCATGAAATGTAAAACTAACTTAAGAGATAAAAACACGAAGTTTAAGAAAATAAGAATTGAATATAGAACATAAACATCATATCTGAAGGAATATGCTGCATATTGTTGTTCAAGCTGAAACTGAACGTATCTGCAGAGCTTGGCGAGAATATTCCTATTACCGAGTTATTACATAAATACATAGTTGAAACGAATAAAATACCACTTAACGAACCCAATCATAAGCAAACGATGCCTACAAACAAAACCATTATGCAGCAATACAATAGTACACTGAAGATTTATTTTCGTAAAGTAGCTCTCACCTAAACATGGATTTTGTACATAGAACAAATGTCTCGTATACAGACTGTTCCAGAACGTATAAGCACACTTTCAAAATAACAAGAAGGTCTAATTTTTTTAGTTTTAATAATTTTATTTCTCAAATCATATTTGTATTTGTGTTTTACATGATATTTTTACTCTCGTTTAATCAAAATATTTAATCATAGCCAAGACTCTTAACTTTTCCTCGAACATGACCCATTAGCTTCTGCACAGTGGTACTTCCCACCATTTTGACCACTTTTGGCCAATATTTTTAAATTTTTTGGATGTCGTCCGCTGGTTTTATGAATTTTCGAAGCTTTGCTTTGGTTAAAGGCCAAAGGACTCCAGTTCAGCGGGGATGTCTTTGTCTTCGCTTACAGTATAGAATTGTGGTCCGGGAAGCGTTTTGTAATCTAGTTTCACATACGTTTCATCGTCCAATATTATACACCCAAAATTTCTACACAATAACGAATCGTAGAGTTTGTGGTTTCACGAACGCGGCCTGTTTTGGGTTCCATTTGGGTTTTTTCTACTTTCGGTATGTTTTCAGCCCAAGTCTTTCTTTGGCACGCATGACGTTACTCGACGAGGT
This sequence comes from Aedes japonicus, assembly GCA_034211315.2. Taxonomy (NCBI): domain Eukaryota; kingdom Metazoa; phylum Arthropoda; class Insecta; order Diptera; family Culicidae; genus Aedes; species Aedes japonicus. The sequence goes on from JASCZW010008151.1 coordinate 39,495, forward strand.
CCCTAGCTTTTTCGCAACATCCCGAACGGAAGTCGCTGGTTTTCGCTTGAAGGCATCCCTGATCTTTTTATCGATATCCGGACTAACAGGACCGGATCTCCGACCACTCTTCCGCGCATCTTCAAACTTACACTGTTCTCTATATTTTCGAATCGCCGATCGTACCGCTCCGATGCTTAAACCCTCTTCCTTGGCCAATTTTCTCAAGAAGAGTCCGCTCACAGTGCACCATTTGTGCACGATACTTTTTCGTTGTTCCGGAGTAAGACCGCGCATTTTGATACACCCAAAATAAAAAGCAAGATTGTAATGCAATTTCGCATGATTTGGTTTCATTTCTCGTAATGGATCGTAACTTGGAGAAAAAATGCAACATTGGTCGTGGGCAAAAAAGCAACACATTAATTCGATTAGAAAAATTCAATGTGTGCGTGAGGTTGTGCAGTTGATTAGTAGTAGTAAATTCAATGGCTCACAAAAAAAGATCTCGATCTGCTACCGAGAATCGAACCACGACCGTCAGCATGACGGCTCCATATTGTAACCATCCAGTCACCATAACAAGTTGAGGTGAACGGAATAAAAGCCCTACAGTTGCTTCTGTAGTCGAGGCACTCAACGTTACAACAATGAAGCCAATATCGGTCGCACACACTTGCATGGCTTTGTTTATACCATAAAAAGCTTTGTGGATCATAATGGGCAAAATTGCCTTATTAGAATCATGCAGATTTCTCAAGATATGATTGCAAAAACTGCAATGGCATTTTTTGCCACAATTTCAACTTTTGGGTGTAGGTAACACAAAACTGAGCACTTTTTTTGATGCTATGCCATTCAGAAATGTGCAAACAAAAGAACGCAGCCAAAACATGTTGAAATGGCAGGCATAATTAATCATCAATTAAAAGAGAGATTTGAGCAATAAAAATGAAAAAGTGCCATTAAATTATTAACTGGGCCAATAAGCGTGTGATCAGCATTAAAAAATTAGAATGAGCAATAGATAGTAGATTTATAGATTGTCGATAATCTGATAACCAACAACAACAGCATTAGTATATGCGCAATTAAATATGGCAGTATTCCGCCAAATTATGTAATTTGAGCACTAAACCATTGCGCATATGTCTTTAATCTTGTTAGATTTTCCTCATAAAAACAGTAAAATGAGCAATGGATATTTATTTATCCATTGCTCATTTTACTGTTTTTATGGGAAAATCCAACAAAATTAAAAGACATATGCAAATAGTTTAGTGCTCAAATTACATAATTTGACGGAAATACTGCCATATTTAATTGCACATATACTAATAGCTGTTGCTTTATTTGACAGATTTACCGGTCACAATTAGATTATCCGAAGATCTTTTTCATCTTTATTGCTCATTCCTAATTTTTTAATGCTGATCACACATTATTTGTTGGCACAGGCCTTAATAATTTAGTGGCACTTTTTTCATTTTTTGGTGCTTTTTCTGAATTACTAAGTGCAGGTAAATATTTTAGCCAGTGTTGAAATATTTCATTATATTCAAAGTGACCGTTAAAATAAGGTGTGCTTATACTTTCTGGAACAGTCTTTATTGTATGAAACATTCATGATGCTTTTTATCAGGTGAAATGCTATTATTGCACCTTTTTGTAAAATGCACGAAATGAATTTCGTGAAGACCAGCCAATCACGGTTTATCTTTTATACCGTACTCATGCATGATGGTATTTCTGCTAGTTTGGGCGGAAGTAATTTATTTATCCCAATAAAAAAATTAAAGCGCTATCGGAAGTTAAAACTTCATGCTCATTAATCAAGCATGTTCTCACGAGTCAGCATGGCCGAGTGAGATCAACCACGGATTCAGGATCAGCAATTTTCAAAAATTTAGGTTTGAATCTCATGTCAGAAACATTAAAAAACGCTGAACAATTCCACGGGGTTGGGTTTTTTTTGTCACTAACATTTGAGTCGATAAAGTAAATCTGTCAGACCCTTCATGCAACCACCAGAGAGACATTTCTCTTTAATTTGTGACAAAATATTCGTAGCTTTTTGCATTGTTTCCGTACAATGTACGAATGTTCTTTCTGTGTCAACAAAAGCTTCGTGCTTTTGACAGTTGCGCGTGTGCTATTAATTACGAATGTATTTTCATAAAAAGTACAAATCAGTTTCGTTGCAGAAAACAACGAATGGATTTGTGAGTATTACCTTCGATTTTGTAATATAAACTAAAAATAACTTTCATTGTATAAAAGGCAACAGATTGATGACACAATTCACTACACTGGGAAAGCTTCATGGCTATTAATCAAGTAAACAACAACTTACATATCTTACAACATTTGAATGACGACGCAGCACATTGTATACAAAATATAACGAAATATGACGAATCGAAATCTTTTTAAACGTTCTCACATAATCTTTTGAGTCAACAAGTGTCTTCCCAGGCACCATTTCCTGTTTACTTTTCGTGAACTGTCTCCATATGCGCTAGGACAGGGCCTGCTAGCAGTTAGTGCAAAAGCATAACCATTTACCTGTCAAATAAAACCGTTTTTTATTGGTCGCTGTGACTACCGCCCCTACCGCCACCGTCGAGTTATGTTACAAGCAGGCTCAAGCAGGCAGTCTGTTGTTGGTTTGGCTGTGTTCCTAGTAGTCACTGCTTTTTTCACTCTTTTCGTTTCTAACAACTAGAACAATGAGGAAACAAAAGTTCACTTTTGCAGTGGTCAGGATGTGGTCAGGTGTAGAAGGAGATGTCCGCTCATCGCCATGAGGCATCAAGACTGGACAGTAATGTTTGCTAGAAATGAAAGATTTGAAGAAAAAGTGTTGATAGTTCCGTCAGTGTACGGCAGGTTGTGCAAATTGAATAGAAGTATTGAAATTTGAGCGAAGGGCTTGGATACAGCAGAGCTCGAACCAAGCATGCATTCCTTTGCTTTACATCCCACTGCAGGGTATCGCATTCTTTTGCCTGTCAAGGTGGCGGATTCGTTCGTGCCTTGACCTACCCCGAAATAGAATGTTAGGCAAAAGAATGCGTGCTTGGATCGCTATATCTAAGCCCTTTGCTCAATTTTCAATACTTCTATTCAATTTGCACAACCTGCACAATGACGGAACTATCAACACTTTCTCTACATATCTTTCATTCTAGCAAACATTATTGTCCACTCTTGGGGCCTTATGACGATGAGCGAACATGTCCTTCTTCATCAATTCCAGTTTTCTAAGTTCCCAATTTCTAGTTCTCCAAATTCAAGTTTGCCTCATTAATTTTTTTTCAAGTTGCAATATTCCAAATTCCAAATTTTAATATTCCATTTTCCATTTCTCCACACTCCAATTTTCCAAATTTAAATTATCCAATTGCTAAATTAAAATTTCCACAATCCACGTTTCTAAATTCAAATTTTCCAAATTCCAACTTTCCAAATTTCAATTTTCCAAATTCCTATTTTCCTAATTCCAATTTTTCAAATTCCGATTTTTCAAATTCCAATTTTCCAAATTCCAATTTTTCAAATTCCGATTTTTCAAATTCCAATTTTCCAAATTCCAATTTTACAAAATACAGCTTAACAAATTCGAATTTTCCAAATTATAGTTTTCTTAATTCCTATTTTCTATTTTCAATAAACTTTAAATTTTCTCCAATATCAAATTTTTCTTATAAATATTTTTTTCAAACTTCCTTAGTACGAATTTTTAATTTTCGTTCCAAATTAAATAAACAATCCAATCAAAGCGCGATTTATTATTATTTTGGCAACTATTTCTATTTCATTCAACTATTGTATAACTTCAGAGTCCATATGTTCAAAAAATCATGTATTAAAATACCATTTGTCGAGGATCAGTTAGGAATTTAACAGATAATGAATATAAAATGTATCAGTTCTCAAATTTTCAAAAAAAAAATTATATATTTTCAAATTCCATACTTTGTTAATTAACAACCTGCTTTAATTTCTACACATTCATATAAAAAAAAATCAAATTCCAAATAATTTCTTATACAGGAAGGGTAAGTTGCTAAGTACAGTGTGCTAGACAAGATGTTGTACACACTAGACGAATAAGTTTCATAACTGTGGCACTTCGATTTTCAATCCATACCACATGTGTGGCACACTGAGCAAAACTCTTCGAACAGTTGAGCTCATAGAAATAAGAAACTAGCAACCTTCCCAATATGCATTGCCTGGTTGCCAGGCTCAGCAGAAAATAACAATTTGAGCTGTCAACACATCGGCACCTTCGACACATTCCCAGCACATCGCAACGCTTGTAGACACACTCAAAAATAATAAAAAACACAGGAGAAAAGTCTGCTGAACTTTCCACTCTTTGTTAAACATCCAAACTTTTCATATTCTTCATAACCTTTCATATTCTTCATAACATTTCATATTCTTCATGACAAATATCCAAATTTCAACAATCCAAATTTCAATTAAAAAAAAATAATTTCTCAGATTTTTATTTATTGCATATTTGAACTTTCCAAATTCCTATTTTTCAATCATCAAAATTCCAATATTCCAAATTTTTACTCTCCGAAATTCAAATTCCAGTTTTCAAAATTCCATTAGCAAAATTCCAATTTTCCGAATTTCAATTTTCCAAACTCCAACTTTCCGAATTCTAATTTTACATGTTCCATGCTCCCTAAGCTCGTATTTTCGATATCCAACCCAATTCCAACCTAAAACGCGTTTTCAAATACCACATTTAACAAATTCCCAGATTTTAATTGCCATATTCAAAATTCCAAAATATCCTAGTATTCAGATTAACTTCAAAAAAATTTCAAATAACTAACCTCACGAATTTCATTTTTTCAAAAATATGTATTTTCCAGAGAATATATTTTAAAGAGTCTAGATTGTACATATTTGAAATATTTCAGATTCTCAAACTTACCAAATTAAAGATTTCACATTCAATTATTTTTTATTGTTCCAGTTCTATATTCCAAATTATTCATATTAACTTGGCCGCATTTCAATTTTTGAAACACTATGTGTTATTGATTCTTCAAATTACAAATTTGTCTTACCTAAATATCCTAATTTTCAGATTTTCCATACTGTTTCCATATTATATCGATAAATTAACCCTAAAAAATTAAATTTTACGTAACTTTATTGTTTCTACCTTCAAATTTTTAATACAACTAATTCCCAGTTAAAAAACTTTTCAATTCAATTTTCAATTTTCCAAATTTCAATTTATCCTATTACAATTTTCCAAATTGCAGTTTTCCAAATTTCAATTTTCCAACTTTCGAATTTCCAAATATGAATTCAAGCTTCTAGTTTTCCAAACTTCAATTTTCCTAATTCCAAATTTCCAAACTCCAATTGTCCTTATTTCTATATCTTAAATTCCAAAAATTTTCTAAATCGAAATATCCTCAGCTCGTATTTTGACATCCAATTCCAATCTTCATTTTATCCTATACAAACTCGATTAAAATTTCCAAATTTTTCAAAATCTATGTTTTGAAATCTCCATCCAAGTTCTCATTGCAAATTTTTTAATTTCCTTAAATGTATAATTTAAAATTTAAAATTTTTGATGTATCAAATGTCAATAATACCACAAAACTCCCAGTTAAATTTTTTACAAACACTCAAATTTCCTCAATCAAATATGTTTTCATACCTCGAGGTTTATTATTTTTTTAGATTCCAAATTTACTTAAAAACTCAGATTCTTTGTTTTATAATGTACAATATGATCAAATTCCAAATATTTTATACAAAAAGATACGCAAATCTCATACTTTAGGTTTACAAATTTTCCGCAGCGCATATTTTAATTTGGAATTTATCTCTTCTTATTCCATATTTTCAAAAATCAAAATTTACAATTTAAAATTTTCTCTCTTTTACATATCCTTAACTATAAAAAATCAAATCCCAATTCAAAATTTTTTCAACTACCAAATTTTTCAGTACAAACATTTCTAATGATTTTTTGGAAACTGTTCAAACCAAAATTCTTCAAAAATTGAATCAAAGAAAAACTTTTACAAAGTGAATATTTTACAGAAATCCATATTGTAACAAATCACAACGATGAAGAATTCCAAATATTCCGACTTTCATATATCCAAATTTTCCAAATTCCAAACAATAAATCCTTTTTTCCAATTTTTCATTTGCCATATTTTATTTTGCCAAATTTCAGATTTCCCAATGCGTTAAGAATTAATTATTAGAAGTTTTAAATGCTGGTTCTGCAAACTCCCAAGTATATATTTTTACAGCCAATCCAAATCCAATTTTTACAGTCAATCCAAATCCAATCCAAATCCAATCCAAATCCAATCCAAACCAATCCAACCAATCCAAATCCAATCCAAATCCAATCCAAATCCAATCCAAATCCAATCCAAATCCAATCCAAATCCAATCCAATCCAATCCAACCAATCCAAACCAATCCAATCCAATCCAAATCCAATCCAAATCCAATCCAACCAATCCAAATCCAATCCAAATCCAATCCAAATCCAATCCAAATCCAATCCAAATCCAATCCAAATCCAATCCAAATCCAATCCAAATCCAATCCAAATCCAATCCAACCAATCCAATCAATCAAATCCAATCCAACAGTCCAACCAATCCAAATCCAATCCAAATCCAATCCAAATCCAATCCAACCAATCCAAATCCAATCCAAATCCAATCCAAATCCAATCCAAATCCAATCCAAATCCAATCCAAATCCAATCCAAATCCAATCCAAATCCAATCCAAATCCAATCCAAATCCAATCCAACCAATCCAAATCCAATCCAAATCCAATCCAAATCCAATCCAAATCCAATCCAAATCCAAATCCAATCCAAATTCAATCATAATCAATTGAACGATCCTTCAACCTAAACACCAACACCATTCCAAGCAAAAAGGCTTAAACCAATCAACCTGAATATCGAATCGATTAATAATGCTTTTATGCAGCCTCATCCCATCACTCAACTGAGGCATTTTACAAATTGGAACCAAGTGGCTCAAAAAATGCTTTTTAAGGACCACAGCAAGCGGATCACTTTTCCGGTAGGAACCTTCGTTATGGCTGTTGAATCTCGAGTGTCGACATTCCCGGGCCTTCAAATTTCGAATTTATCCCTCGTCAGACAGATGAGTCGAGTTGATTGCGGGAAAGGAAGCCACCGAGGAAGAAAAAGGTCAAGGACGGAATCAAGTCGGCTCCTCTCCTAGTTTTTCACGTGTCTGCTTTCGGGAAGGATTCTCGGAAAGATAACACGGTATTGATTTTTCTGGAGCTTGTTTTAATTTACCAGCTGAGTTTACAACAATGTTTTGATTAGTGTGGGAACGCCACGAGCTCGGAACACATTTGCGCGGTACAGCTCTGCGGGTTCCGGTTTCCATGCCAAGAAGGATGGATGTGTCTTGTTTGTGTGTAAACGGTAATAAACAGGATACTTTAAGGCATCCGGTCGCAACAGCAACGTGAGGATGAACATAAATTTTAGTCACTTCTGAGGGAATAAACCGGGTAGCATATGGCGCTCGGACGGGACCATGCCGATGCGGTGGACTGACTGAGCTGAGTGCGGTGTGGCAAAACTAGTTGGTCGGGATGTGTGCAGTTAGCAGATGTCCGAACTACGGTGGAAGAACGTTAATTATATCGATAAAAACATTAATGGCGGTATGCTGCAACTCGGATCAACTCGGAGCGATACGGAGGTCTGCAGTATATTTGTTGACTAACTTTGAAATGATGGTGAAATCCATACGCATGGATAGTTAAAATGACACCCTATACTAGAATAGAAACCACATAAAAGCTCACATTTTCAAAACTATTATTCGTCGCGGAACTGGAAACTGGAGTTTTAACGACCTGATTCAGCTGGGAATTGTTTCAACTGCTTCAACTATGAATACTGATGGTAACATGGAATTCCACTGTTGGGTCATCGTATCGCAGAGCTAAAATGAAAATCCATACCATAGTGCAGAGTGGTGTTATAGTTTCATATTCGAGGCGGTCGTACACTTATTATTCAAAATTAATGTAATTTTTTGTGTTGTAATTTTAAAAACTTATAAATTACTTTAAAATTTCAAAGTTACAATGATTTTATCTGATTCCCTTAATTTGTCAACACCCTGTTTTGTTATATCAAATGCTTCATACGGAAGTTTATTTGAATTGCGTCCAATCATGCGTGAAACTGACGGGAAATTGCAATTCGTATAAATGAACTGATCCTTTCATCAAACTGTTTAATTGCGTACGAATAGTTTTTCAAACTCTCAGTACGATCCGCTTCATAGAAAAAAAGGAAAAAACACCGATGAAAGTTTGCAGTATAAATTTTACTATGCAAACAACCTGTGTGGTATCATCACAATTACATGAAATAGCCTGAGCAAGCTGGCGGTACACTTTCATATCCGCAAATCGCACATTGCACTGGCCGGGCTCACTCCTGAAAACCCTTTAGCGCAGCATTAAAATTTCATTGCAATAACTCTTCGGTCCAGAACCGAATGAACCAACCACCGGCAGCCCCAAAGGAACGCAGGGAAGCCATACAATTGCCGTACGCTTTCACGGTCTGTTCACTCTCAGTCCTGCAGAAATAGAACGTGTACCTAGTCTAGTTTCGGGCATCGTCATAGTTCTTGGTTGCCCGGTGGAACGCAATCGTTTCTCAGTTGTAAAATAAGCATAAAATTTACTTTACGACTTTTGATAAAACGGAAAGCAGTTTGGTTGTTTTCTTTTAGGATATTTGCAAAACACGCTTCCCCCAATCTTTGTTCTCTGCTGGTCTGCAGCAGCTGTTGCTTTCCGCTAGACGGAGTGGTTAATCCCAAATATTTAGATAAAGGATGCAATTATACAATCTCAGGGCAAGGACGAATGTGGTGAATGAATTGCACTGCCCACAACAGATGGAGGATCTTATTTTACAAGTCAACTGCGCGAAAACTTGGAACAATTGGAAAAAGGGCAGAAGTTCCACTGCACTAATCTTAGTCTGTAATATTTGCGTAGTCGGTTTTTAGAGAATGTTGAAGTCAACATGCATACAGAGGGGGGCACAGCTTCGAACAGCCAATAGTAGCTTATTAGCTGAGCTAAGATAATGGGTTGTGATTAACGCTTTTGCTGCCCTCTTTTTTCTTAGCATTTCAAGCTTATTGCCTCCACAATTAGTTTATTGCATGTTATCAACTATGTAAGTGTTCTAATTGCACTTTCACAGTTATGAATTGAAAGCTTCCGATGTCAACACCAAAGCACAACATTGAATATTGTGTGGCAAGAATAATTTTATCATCGGCGTGAGTGCGGTTGTGTTGTAGCTCACTTGCGTGTTTATCTTTATTCCAGTAACAAAAAAAAAGCACGCGCATCATCTTTTGTTTTTCTAAATTAACCTAGAGTACGCGTTCCCTATTGTTACGCGTGTGATAGGATTGAGTGGCAACGCGAGTATTGATCCGGTGTCGATATTTGATTGCCCACCGTTTTGTCATCGGACATAGCACGTTTCTATTGTTTCGGGTATCTATTGTTTGGCGATGCAAGTGATTGATCGACTGAGAGTAGAAAAATAAAAAAAGCTAAAATGAGAAGAAAAATTAGTATTTTTCATTTAATTCCAACTACCTTGCCTATCTTGACAGATACGCGTATTTCGTCTACAATGTGCAGACTTCTCCAGTGTCTTGTATTGAAGAAGTCTGCACATTGTAGACGAAATACGCGTATCTGTCAAGATAAGCAGAGGTAGTTGAATTAAAATGAAAAATACTAATTTTTTCTTCTCATTTCTACTTACAGGTATTCCACTTAAACAGCTCGAACCCTCTAGGATTGAAAAAAGCTGCTTCTCGATGAGTTCGTTGAGTGTGGTGTGCCGGTAATTTAGTTTGATCCATACCAGAGTCTGACATTTTCGCCTACTTGAGAAGAGAAACGTCCTTTTTCACCCGCTTGGAGAAGCATATGAGAATGTGAGAAGCGGAGACTACTATACGCTCACAGCAGTTTTCGCGAGAAAAGCAAAAGCGATTTATAATTTTCGGAGAGCATGAGTAGCTGATAAATCGTATCTTTTTCAGTGAATCCTAGATGCCGATAATTATTTTTCACTTACTTTTTGACACCTGAAAATGCACCAGTCTTCATGTTTTATGTTGTATTATGTCATTATAATTCGATAATGATGGTCCATGGCGGTACCAGTGTGCACCGGTTTGGCGTTATTTTCAGTTTTTGCTCTACGTATACGATTTAGGTTTACGATCCATGCTGTGTTGGGTGAAAAATGCGACATGAGAAAACATTTTCGTTGAATTTGGAGAGAGTATTTTCGCATACGCAAGAGAGAGATAATGAATTATCGGCGAAAAGGAGAGATGAGAAAGGAACGGTGCGCCACGCAAGGTTGCCACATGCACAAATTTAATCTAGATTGACACAGATTTTCTTCAATTTATTCATACAGATATCTGTATGTAAAGATTACAGATTTTTGAGAAAAAATCAAGATTTTTAAGATTTTTGTCAATTGTTTGCCCACTCAAAAACCTCAAATTCAAAATATGAGTATTTCCAAAATGATTTCCCAAATAATTTCCCTTTGATTTTTTGTAAAATAATTTTTGTATGAAAATTTCATAGAATTTCTCAGAGATTCTCAGACATTTCTTTAGATATTCCTTCTGGCGTTTCCAAAGGTATTCTTCAGACGATTGTAGGTATTCCTCCAGGGATTCTTTCAGAAGCTTCTTCTGGCATAGCATCAGCATATTTTTTAAAACTTTCTTGTTATGAAATATTTGGAGGAATCCCTGATCCCTGATTTTTGATGAAATTCTTGAATAAAATCCTGATTTGATGGAGAAATCTACGAAAAATTGTGTGCATGAATTCCATAATCTCATATATTTAATTCTTATCTTTAAAAATTCTGCAATGGGTTTTTTGTAGAATTATTTTTCAAATTTTGTCAAGGATGTCTGCAAGGATTTCTTACGTCAGGTTTTCCGTTGAAGAAGTGTTTGTTTCAAAGTTCCACAAGAGATTGTCTCTACAAACTTCGCAGAATTGTTTGCAGAAATTCCTTTGAAAATGCTGTTCTTCTAATTTAGAAGTATTTTTATGCCTTTATGCAGAGGATTTTTGAGAAGTTAGAATAATGTTCTTGATTGTTATTTTTGCTGTTTGAAGCATAGTTATTTCGAACGTGAATTTTTGTTAGCTTCACTATTATATTGCAGTGCGTAAACCTATAAAAATATTGTGTAATTAATAACCAGTTTTAGATCGTTTACATAAGAAGGTTTGTGGGCTTTGGACAAGATGGAGCTTAGGTAATGATGAGATCTGACCGATCTGCCAAGAAACTGCTGAATTGTGACTGTCCTCATTTGATAATTTTCGAACGTACTTGCCAATTTTTGGCTCTTGTGCAAGTTACGCATGCAACATCGACGTGTACCTGCAAATAATGCGATATACCTGCAGTTACTTGTCCTGCAGCCCTCAACAACCCAATTCCAGATGACATAGTTCTGTATCCGTCTGCCACCAGATGGCTATAGCTGGAGTCAGTTTAAAATGGAATTTGGAACGATTTTCGGAGCTCGTGTTGTTTTTCGCCTTCTAATCCAACTGACACAATGGTTTGGTTGTTGTCATCATGATGAGCCGATGACGCAGCAACTTCTTCACCTTTCGAGCTTAGTATCAGCGGCTGGATAGTCCTGAAGAAAATGATTATATATTTTTGCTCAGGAAGCACACTACGGTCCCAAGCCTAATGATTAGTCCCCAATAACGCAACTCGCACCAACACACTCTCAAATATTGTGTCAAAATAACATAGTGAATCAAAACAAAGCCCAAGATACTAGTACCGAAAGGTACTGACAAGCGCAAGAGTGTATAGCATGGTGCAGACTGCAAGGCATACTTCGGACCTAGGGGCTCTACAACAGTGAACCAATTTCAAATCGCTAGTTGCATATTGATTGTTGTTAGTATTGCCTCTTATCAACAAAGCGTATCTTCCAGTCAAAAGCTACGGAGTTCAAGAGACATGCAATCCTGCAATTAGCTGATGTTTCGCTGATGGTGCTTCTTGCAAATTTTTGCAAGGATGCTTGCCCTCAACAACTGCCGGATTTAGGGGTTTCAGATTTCGAGAAACGTCTTCGTAAGAATTTGAAAATATACATCGGTGTAGCTGCACAGGAAATTCTTCGATCCGGAACTCTCGATGGAAGTGTTTTACTCGATCTGCTGTGCTTTCTATATGCGATTTGATTGGACATATCATTAAACGCTTTGATCTGAACGATCCAGTTCTGACTACTGCAGCGAGCATTGACCCCAAGAAGCTGCGCCCTTTGAAGGAGTTCAACTCTATTATTGAACAATATCCAAAATTATTTGAGAACGGTGTGGAATAGGCCATCGAAAATGATTTTCGTGAGCTAAGGGGGTAACCATCTGCAAGGACAACGAGGTGCAAGAATTAGAAGATTTCGTAACTTGTTGAAGGAAACGTCTGTATTTCATACGATGGGAAGTTGGTTTTTCCAAGGGTGGATCGCTCAGCACACTTTTCTCCTGTGCTATTTTTTTGAGTGTGTCAGCAAGCGTTGCAATGTTCTGTGAGTTCCCGTAATGTGCCGAAGGTGCCGATGTGTTGACAGCCCAAACTGTTATTTTTGCTGAGCCTGGCAACCAGGCAATGCATATTGGCAAGGTTGCTGGTTTCTTACTGATATAAGCTCAACTGTCAAAAGTGTGCCTCAGTGTGCCACACATGTGGTATGGATTGAAAATCGAAGTGCCGTTGTTAGGAAACATATTCGTCTAGTGTGTAAGACATCGTGGCTGGCACACTGTTCTTAGTGACTTATTCTTGATTTTTTCACTTGCTAGTAATTACTAATTCCGCATTCTTATGAAGAAATGGAGTGCATTTACTTGCAATACAATCTAAATAAGTCCGAAATCCGGAACCGCCCGGACATCATGGATGTCAAAAGAGGAAAAGAGGAGTAAATCAGCTAATATAAACATCACAACAATCATAATGATTGATTGTTAATTCCATTCCGATATTGTTCACCTATCCTGGAACATTTAGTAACCAAAACAAACACCAAATGATTCATTATCATGTGATTACTGGCCTGTCAGAAGGGCTTAAGTGCAATGATTGATTTCCTCGAGAACATGAATCGTATACTGATCTGTATTCCTTTCAGAGCACAAAATGTAAAGTAAAGATTTTTACCAAGATTTTTGCAGCTAAACACAGATAAAAAAGATTTTTTCGACAAAAATTAAAGATAGGAACGAAAAATAATGTGGCAACTCTGTGCGCCACTCATCGACAACCTGCTTGAGAGAGAGCATGGTTTTCACCTACCTGAGCGAAAAATTCGATCTCTGATCCATACTATTGGGGTCGCATAGTCTTAGAATAATAATGAATTTTTGCATCGAATTCCGTATATTTAATTAAATACATAATGTTCATTCTTCAAAAAAAAGTCAATGAATATTGGAGAAGGGACTTTGGTCAGCCGAACGACGCAACTTAGCCGCAATGCTCTCACAAGAGCGCTGGACGGCACTGACGTCCATCTTGGCGGATACAATTCTGGATCCTCGTGGTCAACTGCTTCGTATACTTGGCCCACCATTTATTTTTGTACACTAGGGCACTGAGGGAGCCGAAAAAATCCTCAATGGGACAGCACTAGGGCAAGTTAATCGGGTTGCTTTCTTTCGGTACATACTGTTTCTTTTTCTACTCAAGATAGCTCCAGCGTCTTCTGGCGCAATGGAAGACACTATCTGGCCAGAAGACGTACTTTTCATCTCGCCCGCATGATGCTCCGCATGAAGAACGACACGAATTTTCACAGGACACTTCTCTTGGTACACTTGTTGAATGATGGCCAGTTTGCTCGGCTTGAACCAAGGCTTTGAAATCCCTTTGTCCGACATGGCAATGTACAGCATAACTTTTTCTGAAATTTATGCTTAAACTTATATTTTACTTCAGGGGGTCTGGCCGACTTGTGGCTGGAATAGTAGCTGTCATTTCCTGGAATGTGAGTCTTTCGGAAAGTAACCTTCGTCGGAAAGTAACTTTCGTTATCCAGCGCGAACGACGTCCCGTTGTAGTTCTTCGTCATCCACCGGCACTGCGATTTCACGGTCGCTATCTGCGTCTTCTTCCGATAGATGATGCCTCCATCTTGGAGGTATCTATCATGGTATGAAAGCAGTGATATTTTCAGCTGGCGTCACGCAAACTCGTTCCGTCCTTGTTGTCGAACAGCCTTTTCAACGCTTCTTTCTTCTTCTTCGTCATTATCTTCGCCGGACGGCCGCTACCGGCCTTCCACTCCACGCGCTCAGGGATGCCAGGATCCAGTAAGACTGTACTCACGGACACGTTTTCGTCTAGAAAGTGGTCTACCGTAAACTGTTTTTCCACGATGACCATGCGCTTCGTAAACCGTACAAACGGTTCGTGGAGTGCTTGCTATTTCGACGCCATCTTCGACTGAACTGGCAGCACCGCGACCGGAAAAACATGCCACCCATTTCTATGGAGCCCAGAGAGCAATTCTCTGGAGAGAGAATCACACCACGCTCTTTACTTTAATTACAGAAGGTATTGAAATCATTTTAATTTTTTATTGAACACCCGTTACAGGTCTCGACTGTTGAAGTTACTAATGTTAATAATCCTAACAAATACTGACCAGTATTTTGGATTATGTTATTGCTCGGACAGAACCAGCAAAATAGAAATCACCATTTTGGTTTCGACATGCAATTTCAAAAAACATTTAACAGAACAGGGTTC
>JASCZW010008152.1:0-54385 GCA_034211315.2 Aedes japonicus
AGTACCGAATTGTCCTGAAAACAGCCATTCTTGCCTGCAGTACACCCTCATTTCCAAGCATGCCATTTCCGTCCCGATTGAAAGACCCTTGTTCCCATAACGGAAGTCACTGATTAATCCACTAGTAACTGGCTAACGATCCCAACCCTCGCCACGGCGACAAGGATTTAATTAAGTCACGGTTTCCCCAAGCCCTCACGCCTTAACCGCAACTACACCGATACTCAGCGCCGAATCGGACAACAGCAACAAACCCGTACCGTGCGCGGCATGGCATAATAACAACGGCCTAGCAGCTAGCCCAGCAACTACCTTTGCAATTAAGGTCCATGGCATATGACCGCAACGACGGTTGTGAACACTATGCCCGGTTCCGCCGCTTTGACTGGCCGTCTTCCGGTCGTAACCGCCCACAACGAGACGAGCGAACTAACCGGTGCGGTTCGAATTACACCTTCTTGTCCCCGGGTGAGGCCGACTCTGTGTCGAGGTATTTGACTCCGGTACTGCCAATTTTGGGACTAGGACAAATTCGGCCTTCAATGCACTTGTTGCGCGGCAGGGTGATTTCGATTTGAACAGAATCGGGGATCGATGTTATTTGATACCCGGCATTCATAAGATCGATACGACCAGCATAGCAATGGCGAATATGAATGATGAGCGTCGTTGCCTCGGTGGTAAGGTCGCGTCATCATCCGTTATGGCTCTTCATGCGCCAAAGCCTGACCCACGCGCTCGAGACGGCTATTCATTTGTCGCATATGTAAATGGTCTTCACCAGAAGCTGATTACCTTCTCGGAGTAACGCGCCTTCTCCGGTGCCTTACCTCGATGGCGACATGGATCCCAGAGAGAGGGATCGAATTTCAATGCGGCTGCTTCTGTCTCCTGCTCTCTTCCTGCTGCATGCATCGTCCTTCAATCGGCAAAAAGCTACGGAAGTGAGGTTCCATGCGGAAGCATTCTAATTGGCTGTGGCGGGAGTTCGTTCTTCGCCGTGGCGAAAGAAATTCGATCCGCCTAAGTCGCTGAATCACGCTGTAAAATGTGTCAAGTTCAACAAGCCAATCCTCCGTTGGTCGTCAATCGAACCATTTCGAGACCGTCCGAGCATCGATAAGTTCGCGTTGTCAACAGTTCACCGAGTTTCCAGATAATCGAATTCCGGCTTAAATAAATGCACGAATCCTCCCCCGAACTTGGCCTTCTCCGCTCTTTGCTTCCCAGGAGAGATCGATGCCCAATAACGCAGTTGCATATTTCGGACCTTTTACCCGGCGCAACGATCCGATAGGATTCCATCAGTGCTTCAGGGCTGGGTTCGATTCAATCGTCGTGCATTGGTGTGGAAATTTATTGGATTGCCTGCCCACCTGCCGCCCTTTCTCCCGCTTTTGCCGCTGCTCTGTTCGAACTGCTGACTAGCTTAACAACTAATCAAAATCAATGTGCAAGATTCGTTGGGAGTCAGTCCATCGCCCTCGCCCACTCATGCCTCTGATCGCTTTCTGCATGGCAAAATGGCTGATAGTTGGAGTGAATTTAGGAGAGCGTTTCAATTCCGGGTTTTCGGTAGATGGAGATGCGCCATTTTGGGGGGGGATTCGGGACTCAATTCGGTGCTTAGGAGGGATGGATCGTTGCGATTGTGCCCAATTTGGTTGCAATTTGCTAATGAATTTCAGTCGATTTGAGATGGCATTCTAGTGAACTGGGAAATAGTAGCATGTGGTCTTCCCTATTATTGCGTTTCTGTGCATGTGGAATGTGCATTTGTGGTTCGAATCATCCATGAGGATGATTGGCCGCCGGGACCGATACCCAGTTACTGACAGATCAGCTGTAACAAAGTGGCTGAGAACCTTATCAGGAAGTATTCGACTGGAATTATCGGGACTGTCGTCATGGAAAGTTATATTGAATTTGTGGCTACATTTATCATTCTGGTACCTAATACCTGGCGTAAATTGTATCGCAAAACTGCCCTTGAGTTCAAGTTGGGGTCACATAATCTAATGTGAGATGGAAACGACAGGTTACCTCCAGCGAATACGGCAAGCTGTTCGTCTTGAAATAGGATCTAGATCTTAAAGTTCGAACGCCAGGGCAGTTTGGATGACCTAGACACATCCCAAGATTATCTTCTGATGTAGCTCAGCGTTCGCGATAAAATCCACTGAATATGCTTGAATACGTGACGTAACTTTGCATAGCCCAACAGCTACTATTACTACCGTGAGATCTCAAGTTCTAGACTCCAGGACGGTCCAGTGTTACCTAGAGAATCATGCAGTTGTCAAATAATGACTGATAAATGACCGTCCTGAAGATCAGCGATATGTAATAGATGTAGTTGGGTGACCTAGACAAATCCCGATATAACATTTTTATGTAAGACGGAAGTTGCTTACTCGATACCTCAAGTGAACAGTATCTTATGCTCGATGAAGCTCAGGATAGATGGGATTGGCCGTATCATATCTGGTGTCAGCATGGTGCCTGTTGAGCTTCCACATGTAATGCAGATGTGACGAATCCGCAACCGCCGGATCTGCCAGGGCCTGACACCGAATCCATCTGCCTTCTACATCATACTCGTGCAACTCCACGTACGGATCAATGCAAACGCTGACAATTGTAGTTTTGTTTTGGACTACTAATATATTCACTATATTCTAGGGTCCACTAATATTTTGTAAGGTTCTAATATATTCACTAAATATGGTTGAATGCGTAGCGTTACTTTGTATAGCCCAAACAGCTATTGTTACTATTGTAGATCTTAAGTTCTGAACTCAAGGACAGTTTGGATGACTTAGAACATTATCAAATAACGACTGTGGCTCTTCCAAAAGGTTCATTAAATATGTTTGAATACATATCGCAAACTTATATAGCCCTAAAAGCTGCTGTTACAACTATTGATCTGAAGTTCTGAACTCAAGTACATTTTGGACAACCTAGAACATCGCAGAATGCTACAAAAATGTTAATCGTTCATCAATGAGAATTTAATAATGCGTATGAATATGTACCATGCTCTTCAAAGAAATACCATGCTGGAGGTGAATGAGTTCGATTCCCGGTCTGGTCTAGGAATTTTTCGTTTAGAGAAATTTCTCGACTCCCTAGGTCTATAACTATACTAATGAAAAAATGGTACCAGGCATCGAAAGATCTCAATTATCTGTGGAAGTGCATTTAGAACACTTAGTTGAGGGCGAGCAATAAGCGAGTTGTGAAAGTAATGAGCTTGAAATGCTAAAAAAGAAGAGAAGAAGAACCTTACTCTAAAACAACGCTTTACACTATTAATTAGGCGTTTATTTTTTCTTTCTGAACTTCTCCATAGCCAGAGTGTTCTTAGGTCGTCAGTGGGCCTTGAACTCATATGTTTTTATTTTCCCAGATAGAAGAATTGATGTAGAACTAAATTGCTGAAGACAGTGTACACTTTATTCAGTTTGTGATTTCACACGGCCATTTACTTATTGGGGTCATATATGACCCCTGAGACCTGAAATGGTTAAGGCAATGATACAGTGCTAACTGCTAATCGTTACGCTTGTTATCATTTTATTACTAGAAAATGAAAAGAAAGATTAGTATTTTTCATTCTATTCAACTACTTTTATTTGCTTATCTTGACAGATACGCTAACCTGCGAGTATGGCGAATATTCAGCACCTAGATCCGCAAGTTCTTGTTAAGACAAGTATATGAAACTATACATGTATGTGTAAAAATAGTCTACACTCACTGGCAAAATAAATAAATAAATAAATAAATACACAATGTTTTTTTTTACACTGGGGATACGTTTCACTTTTCTATGAAAACAGGTAAAGACTTAACAGAGTTGATCACTTCACATGCATAAACAATTTCAAATTATTTCAATTTTGTTTGCATGAGTTACCTTTTCATGAAATGGTCAAAATACAGTTTCTGAAATTTTGAGTATATACACAGAAAATTGTGCATTTTTTGAAAACTACCATATGATTACTCTTGGCCCAAAACGGAAAATTGTGATTCGAATGAGGTCAGTAAGTTGTTCCATTCTGGAGTTATCGCCGAAAACAAACAGTGTAAAAAAATACCTTTGTATAACTGATTGGCTAAATAAATAAATTAATGAACAAATTAATACATAAACAATAAAACAATTCAATAAATATAAGAATAAATAAATAAATAACCTAATTAATAAGATAATATATAATTAACAAATCAATAAATGAAACAATTAAATTAATGAATGAGAAAATAACACTCAATAAATGAAATAATAAATAAATTAATTAATTTGTTAAATTTTTGTATAAATAAATAAATTAGGTTAAGAAATAAATTTAAAAAAAATATATATATAAATAAATGAAGAAATCAAATAGAAATAAATAAATAAATCAAATAGATATGAATAAATAAAAAAAAACAGGATGAATTATTAAATTCATTAAATTAAATTTAATTAAATAATAAATTAATTAATTAATCAATATATATGTTAATAAGTAAATAAATACATATGTCAGTAAATAATTGAAATGCGGATTAAAAGATTAATAGATAAATTGATGAACAGATAAATAGATACCTATATAACTAGAGACATAGATATAAATATACACAAATAAATACATAAAAAATTAAATAGATCAATAAATAAATAGATCAACTGATAAATTTATAAATAGATTAATAGATAAAAAAATAAATAGATAAATAGATAGATAGATCAATAGATAAATAGATTAACAGGTTATTATATTAATTAATAAATAGATGAATCGATAGATAGCTAGATCAAAAGATAAATATATAAATAGATAAAAAGATAAATATATAAATAGACAAAAATATGGAGAGATATATAGATAAATAGATCAATAGACAAATAGGTAATTCGGTTTATAGATGAATAAATTATTAGATAAATAGATAAAAATGGTGCTAAATAAATAGATACATTAGATAAAAAGATAAAAAAAAAAGTTAAATAGCTGATGCGATATGTTAATAAATAGATAAACAGATAAAGAGATAACTAGATTTAATAAATATAGATAAATATAAGAATAGATTAATAGATTAATAGATACATAGATCGATAGATAAATAGATAGATAGATACATAGATTAATAGATAAATAAATAAATGGATAAATAGATAAATAGATAAATATATAACTATACAAAAAGATGAGAGATAAAAAGATGAAGAGATATATAGATAAATAGATCCATCGATAAATAGATCTATGGATAAATAAGTAAATAGACTAGCTGACCCAGGTTTGAGGCGTTGCTATGCCTGCAATATAAAGGAATGAACAATGGTTATTTTTTTGGAAAGAGTTTTTTTTTATGACGAAGCAGGGTTCAAGCTTCTATCAAAACATTCTTCGCACCCGAGAAATACTCAGTTTGTGTTTTAGTTATCTGGATAATTCTCATGTTTAGTTGAAATTTGTGTTTGAAATCTCCATGGAAACATTTCTTGCATTCATAAAACCCCGCACGCCAATTTTAATTCCATTTGCTTGATTTGTTCCACAAGACAGATTTTAATATTTATAAAAACCACATGCCAAATGTGGTTTCATTTGCTTGAATAGTTCTCAAGTTATTCATAAATTTGTGTTTCATTTCTATGATAGCCGCCCCCCCCCCCCCCCACTCCAACAGGGGAAGGGGTCTTGAACTACCATAGAAACATTTCTTGCCTCCATAAACCGCCACATTCCAAATTTGGTTCCATTTGCTTGATTAGCTCCCGAGTAATGCAGAAATTTGTGTTTCATTTGTATGAAAGCCCCTCCTCCTCCCTTCCAGAAGGTGAAAGAGTCCAAACCACCTTATAAACATTTATCTTCTTCAGAAACCTCCACATGCCAAATTTGGTTCCATTTGCTTTATTAGTTCTCGAGTTATGCAGAAATTTGTGTTCCATTCGTTTGAGAGCATCAACCCCCCCTCCTCATATAGTAGAAGAGTCTCTAATCATTATAGAAACATTTTTCATAAAACTTGCACATGCCAAATTTGGTTCCATTTCACTGATTAGTTCTCGAGTTATGCTAGGATTTGCGTTTCATTAGTATGGGATGCTCGCCCCTTTCAGAAGGGAGGGTCTCAAATCAACTAGAAGAACCATTTTTGTCTTCAAAAACCACCACATGCTAAATTTCGTTCCGTTTGCTTGATTAGTTCCTTAGTTATGCAGAACATAGTGTTTTATTTGTATGGGAGCCCCTATTTTAGGCCCTCCTTTCTCAAACTACTTTAGAAACCTTTCTTGCCTTCAAAAACTCACACATGCTAAGTTTGCTTTCTTTTGCTTGATTAGTTCTCGAGCTATGTAGAAATTAGTGTTTCATTTGTACGGGAGCGCCCCTTTCAAGAAGATGGAGGGGTCTTTAACTATCAAAAGAACCTTTCCCGGCCCCAAATATACCTGCATACAAATTTTTACGCTGACCGGTTCAGTAGTTTTCGAGTCTATTAGGTTCAGACAGACAGACAGACAGAAATCCAATTTAATGTATATAGATTTATAGATTAATAGATTATTAGATGAAAAGTTATAAAGATAAATTGATAAATAGGGAAATAGATAAAAAGTTTAATAATAAATAAATAAATACCTAAAAGGATAAATAGATAAATAGATATTTAGACAAATAGATAAATAGATAAAAGGATAAATAAATAAATTGGTAACTAGGTAACTAGATTAATGGACTATTTCGATTTAGATATAGATAATAGATAAACAGATAGAAAGAATAATAGATGAAGAGTTAAATAGATAACTTGATAAGTAGGTACATAGATTAATAGATTAATAGATTATTAGATGAAGAGATAAAAAGATAAATAGATAAATAAGTACATAGGTAAGTAGATAAAATGATAAATAGATTATTAGATTAAGAGATATATAGATATGTAGATAAATAGATAAATAGACAATGATAAGTTGCTCAGAACAGTGTGCCAGTCACGATGTCTTACACACTGGACGAATAAGTTTCATAGCTGCGGCACTTCGATTTTCAATCTATATCACATGTGTGGCACACTGATGAACACTCTTGACAGCTGAGCTTATACAATTAAGAAACCAGCAGCCTTGCCAATATGCATTCAGCGAAAATAACAATTTGGGCTATCAACACATCGGCACCTTCGGTACATTCCCAGAACATTGCAACGCTTGTTGACACACTCAAAAAAATAGCACAGGAGAAAAGTGTGATTATTGATCCACCCTTGTAAATAGATCAATAGATAAATAGGAAAATTGGTAAATAGATAAATAGATTAACGGATAAAGAGATAAATAGATAAATAGATAAATAGATCCATCGATAAATAAATAAATAGATAAATAGATGCATAGATAAATTGTTTAATAGATAATACGTAAATAGATAAATAGATAAAAAGATTAAAAGATACATAGAAGAATATATAAATGAAAACAAAGGTAAGTAGATCAATAGATAAGTAGATAAAAAGAAAAACAGAGACATTAGTAAATAGATCAACGAATAAATATATAGAACGATAAATAAATAAACAGATTAAGAAATAAATAGGTTTATTCATAAATAGATAAAGGAATTAATAGATTAATGGGTAAATAAATAATTAGATTAATGGATATGTAGATAAATCAATCAATAAATAAATTAATTAATTAATAAATTTATAAGTGAATAAACAAATTTATTAATACATAAATAAATAGATTAAGCAACAGATAAAAAGATAAAATAAAATAAAAACATAAAATATATATAAATAGATTACTCAATAGTTAAGTAGATAAAAAAGAACAAAATAAATAAATAAGTACCAGGTCAGTCAGTAGTTGAAGTGATTTTAACCAACAGTAAGAATGCTGTTGGAGCCAATCACAAAGTGTGATTGTGGTATTTTGATTGCATCAAGGATCAAGGTAAATTTTGAGTAACATTTTGGCTCTCAAACGTTTAAACCAATATAAGGATGCTGTTAGAGCCACTTCCAATGTAAATATGAGCCAGATATCAAACAGTTTCGTTGTTTATGTTTTTTTTCTGGCTTGTAATCGAACCTGGGGAATTTACGCGACTTATAAAATTCATCAGTTTTTTCAGCGCAGTGAACGATTGTACTGTATGGAAAGTTCTTCTTCCATCTTGGATTCTTCTGAAAAGTTGATTTCTCTAACTCTAAGTTACGGGAATTTCACTAAACAGCTCAAACACTCCAAGATTCAAGATGATTTCGTTATATAGAGGAACCCATGCTGTTTTATATACGTGCAACGATTACGTTGAATTGACGACTCGATCAATTCATGATCACCTTGTCTCTATGTTCATGTCTCTATGATCACCGACAAACCCTATGATTTGATCCCCCTAGTAATCGAGCAGCAAACACCGAGAAAGACTTAATGACTGAATCCTTCAGTCAATTAGTATGTATTTCTGAAATTAATGATCTTACGCCGCAGATTTTAGAGTTTCAGCATCTTATTTTAAAAAAAACAATCGCCTCAAATCATTTTTTGAAATTTTAGTTGTGCCAAACGACAAACGATTCCTAGTCTAATATTTAAGATACCATAGAAAACAAGACCGTGTGCTTCGTTATATTATGTTAGGACGAATCAACCTAAATGTCTTCCAAGTTGTTTCTCTGGATTATAAAAAAGATATATTTCTAAATCGATTAAAAACATTTTAAATGGATACTAAATCGAAGCATGTCTTGATATTGGGTAGCTTCCTTCAGCAACATATCTAAGTCACTTATAACACGGACATCTCTTGATGAATTTTCACGATTGTCAATCGATTGGAAATCTTTCTATTCAAATAGAATCTTTTTATAAAATTGAATAGAAATATTAAAACCTGTGTCATTATTCGAAGAAAAACTGATCTTATACGATTTTCGAAGTTTTCGCTAACACAGACATCACTTTTGAGTACTTAGTTTCACTACTTAAGAGAATTTACTTCGTTGCATTTCCGAGAAATTTATATCCGATTTTGACAACAAATCATATTGAAGCCCTGAAAGCTTGCGTTATTGTTTGCAATAAAAGTTGAAGGAACAAAATGACGTAAGCTTTAAGCTATAAGATATAATGCGTTGCCTAAAAATGTTTTTGAGTTTTTTAAAAATGCACCACAGTGAATGCAATGTCCACTCTGTGGCCGTGCCTTGAGCACGAACGCTCAATTTTTAACCATTTAGTCATTGGAAGACTCACCCATTTACCTAAGCTTTACTGAGCCGATATCCCACCGTATTTCGGTGAAACAAGGATAATTGATTCCACTCAGAACCGCGCACTATTTGATTGATGAAAGCCAATCAAGAAACAAAACGAGAGCAGAATTTATGACCATTACCTTGACTGAAGAGTGAGTTAGCTACTTCAATATGGACGTACAGAGTTGAGTGTGTAGAGAGGCTGAGTTGAAAAAAAAATCCCAAAATAGACGATGCCAACTATCCGAGTGCGAGAAGTTGAGTGGACGCGTAGGTAGCAGAACACAACCGTTCCGGCACACATCAATAATGTAAACTTGAGGTAATTTATGTGAATTTCTGTCTACTGCATAATTTGACTTCAACGAAATGGAAGAAAAGGTGACTTCCATCAATCCATCACGGAATCGAGATTGTAACAAAAACTGTCTGCTAAAGAAAACGATCTGGAAGGATTATTCCAACAATAATGGACCTGAACAGAAGCTCAAACATCGTTCACCCTTTGGATTAACACGACCGAGTCAAAACGTTTTAATCTGCATGTTTTAAAGAGTGGATGTTCCCTTCTCCCTCCAGTCGCTCTCGTTCAGAGAAGCATTCGAAGCGTTAAAATTTCCACTTTACCCGAACGTGCATATCTCCGTTTTATAATAACCAACCGTCGTCGTCGTCGTCGTCGTCGTCGTCGTCTTTGACGGCGATGATGACGACGCTGGCTGGCTGTACGATGCGCTTTTTCAAGAAGAGTTGAAGCACCCAGGCTAATTCCTTTCAAAACGAACCGATGTTGACGACGATGACGACGACGACGACCGAGCAGAAGAAAATCTCCCCGAAAAAGGTGACGCAAGGTCGTAAAAATTTAAGCGCTTTTCAGCGTGGAAAACTCAATTCAACAGAAAAAAAAAAATGAAAAGAGAAACAAACGACAATAACAAAAACATCAACAGCAGAAGCACTTTCTTCTCAGCCCAGCTGTTGCTCGGTTGGGAGAAAGGGGCCGGACGGGAATCGACACCATCTAAATGTGTTTGCACCGGCTAAACGACACAAACATCTAAATCAATTTCGAAACATGTTGTTTTTGACCCACTTCACGCGCGTAGGCCACCTCTCTTCCTTCCCTTGCTGCTCGTTGGCGGGGTGGTGGGAGGGGGGGATTTATCCGATCGTGGGTGGAGAAAATGCGCGAAAGGCGTGAAGTTTTTGAGCTGCGCCGTCCTCGTGAAGTTTATTTAATGTTTGCTGCTTGCTGACGGCGCCCCCGTGTTTCGGGTTTTGAGAGAGTGGTTTTTGCATGCAGAGGGCATCGTTTACGATTTCGTGAAATGACCGTGAAGTGAATTGATACGTATCGGGGATCATCAACTGGTGTGTTTTAAGGGTGAAACTTTTAAGAGTTCAAAATTGGCAGCTAGCATTTTCGAAAGTTACGACTCTTTATGTAGGGTTGAGCACTGCTTTGGCAGTAGGCCGATTTCCGTCAATCATCGCTATTACTCAGCCAGTTTCAAACCAATTTTTGTTAACATCCTCAATGACACACATAAACTAAAGTACACAAAATTAAGTGATATGAATACGGTTGAGTAATAGCGATGCTTGGTGGGGATTGGTCCGCTGCCGAAGTAGTTCTGTACCCTGTTTTGGGCTGTTGATGCTTCAAGCATGCTGCCGTGCAGCGAAGTTAAAATAAGACTACCGTGATTGTTCGATGCCTTCTTGTTGGAATAATGACTAAAATATATACTGGCACTAATTAATGAACATTTACCATTGAAAATTCGCAAAATTGCCACTAAATTATTAAACACGATGCCAACGAAAAAATAACAATTCGCACTTGAAAAACTCAAAATAGCAATAAAAAATTGATTATTCACTTGCAATAATTCAAAAGTGACCGGTAAAACTAAAAAAAAAAGCAATGGAAATTAGTATAAACGCAATAATAGGCTGATAGTTTTCCGTCATAATAATAAGTTCTAGCGGTAAACATGTGGCAAAAGTCTTCAAATTTTTCAAATCTTTCCAATTGAAAACAAAAAAAAATCTTTTAATTTTTTTTCTAATGTTTTGATTTTTTATTGCGATTTTGTGGAAAGAGTTGAAGTGTTTGAAGACTTTTGTCACATGTTTACCGCTAGAACTTATTATTATGACGGAAAAATATCAGCTTATTATTGCGTTTATACTAATTTCCATTGCTCTTTTTGAAAGTTTTACCGGTCACTTTTGAATTATTGAAAGTGAATTATCAATTTTTTATTGCTATTTTAAGTTTTTCTAGTGCGAATTGTTATTTTTTTGTTGGCACAGTGTTTATTAATTTAGTGGAAATTTCACATATTTTTATTTTTTCCATTTTTATGGATGTTTTATTACCCTGTCTTGGAATAATTACTTGTGGGATGCTGAATCATATCTTCTCATGCTTAAAAAAACCCCCGAAGTTGGCAATTGACATGTCTTAAACCATATATTTAAGAAACAGTTATGACCTCTTTCAAATTATTGAATTCTATTAATGCAGTGCAATACACAAGCTGAATTCGTGCTGCCAACAAATTAAACAACTCGAGGGAAGAATTCGCTTGTTGAAGTCCTTCGTAAAGTATTGTAACACACACTTGAAGTTTACATCACCTGGAAAAGTAGAATTTATGATACTATATCTTGAAACCTTGATTACCTGCAAAAATGTTATCTTCAGCCAAGTTTTTCAGAAAATCAAGGGCTTCCGAAGGTGGATATTATGTATTAGAATTCCAACACTACACCCAAAAGTTGAAAAATTGGCAAAAAAAATGCAATTGCAGTTTTTGCAATCATATCTTAAGAAATCCGCATAATTCAGAAAAGGAAATTTTGCCCATCTTCTTTCACGAAGTGTTCGAAAATCTTACTTTTTTATTTGCAGAAATAAAGGCATGCAAGTACCGGAAAAGTTGTCAATTAAATAATTTTAAGCAACTTTTATTGAGTAAATTTTTCTGTACCTTTTGAAATGACCGAATAAGAGCATTTTTTCCTACGTAGCTTAGGGTGTCCCTACAACAATCAGTTATATTGCTATAACTTCTTTATTTCAATTTTTTCAGCAAAGTTGTCTCGCCACTGATTCTAGAACAATAAAAGATACAACTTTTGGTGTGCTGAAATCCTCTCTATCGTATGTAAAACAAAAATTATTATGGTTTTTGTATACAAAATAGGCTTTTTTTTAATGTTCATTTCTCTAGTTTGTGAAAAAAAAAATCTTAACGACATTTCAAAGGATTTTTATTTTTGCATATCATAACTCAAAACTAGAGATAGGTTAATCATTTTTAAATTGAGTGAAACAAATTTGCGAAGGTTGAATCTTTAATTACTCACAAAACGGTAAGATATGTCAACAAGATTTATACGTCAAAGTTTATCTTTTCAAGTTATAAATATCTTCTGAACACAACTTTGTTTGCAAATTTGAAATAAAAAATTTAGAGTTTATTTTTTTGTATGGACTCCCTAAGCATAGTGACCCATTCAACTTAATGGCCTTCAACCTAATGAAATTCAGCATAATGTTTGTTCATGCGCATTATTTTGTTATTCTTATTCTTCGTAATCGTTTCACGCACGTCTTAATAATGAACCACTTGCTGATTACATTTTTGATTGTAATTTTTTGTATTCTCCCTTGCGCGGAAGTAACGATCTTTGATGAAGTTTGCAGAAGCAGATAATTTCTGATCTCCATGCAAAGTGCTAGGAGTGGACAGTAATTTTATTACTAGAACGAATAGACGTGACGAGAAAGTATATTGATAGTTCCGTATAGGGCAACGGCAGGCTTTGAAATTGAAAGATACATGTTTGAAAACGAGCGGAGGGCATTTGAACGGTAGTATCCGATCAGGCACATAACCCTTTGTCATACTACCCCATGCAGGATAGGCAAGGGGGGAGGAAATCTTCTTGACTGGTAAAAGGTTATGCAACCGATCGTGCTCTTATACTACCTATTGCTTTTTTCTGGTTCTAGCGATTTGTCCCTCTCCCAATACTGCCTAACATGAGTGAGAAATTATCTCCCGCTGTTGGGTATATTTTTAGCATGCACCGCCTATTTCGTACATTTGCTCTTCGCGTCATACTATTACTTATAGATCTTGGAGAGCACGACGGTGAGTGGTGCAAATACTGATCCCCACCACCCTGCATTGGGTAGCTTGATAAATGGCTATGTACCTGATCGGATACTACCGTTCAAATGCCCTCTGCTCGTTTTCAAACTAGTATCTTTCAATTTCAAAGCCTGCCATTGTCCTATACGGAACTATCAATGCACTTTCTCTTCACGTCTATTCGTTCTAGCAATAACATTACTGTCCACTTCTAGCGCTTCCCATGGAGATGAGAAATTATCGGCTTCTGCAAACTTCAACACTTGCTGATGTTCGAGGAGAACTAATGATTCGTTTGTTCGCAAAAGGAATAAGAATTTATTCTGCACCTATACTTAAGTAAATTAACTGCTCCCTAGAACAAAAATTACAAACCAAATACCTACCCGAAAAAATATTTGTTAGATACCAATAAGCACATTGAAAGACTAGAATCTTAAGAACTTTTCCATTTTTATTTGAAGACGAGTGACGGGCCCATAGCATTATTCAAAAACAAAATTCCATCACCAAAATTTCACCAATAAAAGTTCATGAATTAATGTACGAAGAAATATATTTTTCATCATTCCGAAAATGTGTTTGCCGGTTTTTCCAAGCAATTATCCTTCGCTGTGAAAAATTTTGTAGGATTTTTTATAAAGATTTATTTCGGAAGATTCTTGATAAAAATCATTATAGTTTGGAAAAAAATGTCCTACGATGAATCGTTCTTGAGTTATGACGAGTTATGAATTTTTGAAGTTTGCAAAAAATCTGAAAACTTCAATTGGCATTTTCCAGGGAAACTGGCAACCCTGAATTTTTTAAATATATTTTTTGTTCCTATATGCATGAACTATACGAGGACAAAATTTCGTAACAATCTGAGACCCTTCGGCCTAGTCTGCACGATAATTTAAAAAAAAAGTGGTGGATTATATCAGGAATATAACCGCAGAGTTCAAGTAGGACCGCGTTGATTTATAGTAATAATGGTATCATCTAATTTATACGTATCATTACACGTATGGTTGACTTTCTCATTTAAAAAAAAAACACTATTAAAATAATTAGAGGTGGGTTATATCAGGGATATAACCGCGAGATTCTCATAGGACCGTGTTGGTGTATAGTAATAATGGTATGATTCAAATATTAAATACATACCATAACACATATGGTTGATAAATATGGAACAAGGTAATTTGAGTATTTGGGTACATATGAAGTTGTACAATCTATCAACTCTTAAAATCCAATTCCAATTATTATGTTTTTATTTGTGGTTTCATCATTGTTGTTTTATCAGAAGTAGAATAAAATTCTTTCAAATTGAATATATCAGCGGATAGAGTTCAAGAGAAAATAACTACGAAAGCCATTGTTTACAAACGCAGATTCGCCCTAGTCTAATGTTGGCCCTTAATTATTAGTTAACTTTAACCTGTCCCATCTTATACATTATGCTTCTTATTTTATTCTCTTGACGCCTTTCTTTCTGGTTTATGCTGTTCAATGGTGGCATACGTTAAATAAGGGTACGTCCATTAATTGTGTCACGCAAAAAATGACTTTTAATAACCGCTCCCCCCCCCCCCCTTGTCAAGTTTTTTGTATGGACCATCAATTTTTTTATGAATTGTCATGATTACCAACCCCCCCTCTCCCCCCTTACTGCGTGGCGTAATTAATGGACCTTCCCTTGTGAAAATTTTACTCAAACAAATACTCTTTTAAAGTTAATGGCAATTGAGGTCAATCAAGAACGGTGATAATATAACGCGTTGGAAAATAATTCTAGGGTTTCCTTTTTCATTAGGGTGAATCTAACCCTGAGAGGCTTTGATTACTCATTGATTACTTTCTCTTTCATGCATATTCCAATCACCTTTACGTTTTTTATTCTACTATTTGTAGTGTATGCTACCCAGCACTTTTGTGTTTCGATCTGTACTAAAGGATCCCTCGAAAGTTTTAACGACGCTGTAATAAATGGAAGAGAACGAGACCGGAGAGAATCTCTCAATGTTAGATGTTTTCGCCCTAATAAGAAAAAAAAACCCCGAGAATTCATACGTTAAATATCCGCCATTGCTTTGTCTCCGATACCACAACCAGACGGACTGTGGCGGGAGAGCAAAGCCTCGTTCAATTTTGTTTGCCCGCAGCTATATACTAGCGTTGATAGCAAAGCCAAGAAAGAAGGGAGCACGAAAATGCAGAACGAAGCAAATTTAATAATAGGGGACGGGCAACTATTGAAAAAACAGACACCGGCAACAAAGCAAGTTAAGTTATTTTGAAAAAGAAGACATTTGCTACCCGTTTCCCACAACCGTGTTAGGGAAAACAAATTGTTCAACCTGTTGTTATGCAAATTTGTATGGCACCAAAAGTTGGTCATTTTGAATTGAAAAATTTAATTACTTATTCTAATGGAACATCTTTCAAATTTCAATGCAAAAAAATTGGTGAGTTTTTTTGATCAAATAGCGTATGAATGAAGTCATTCTGTTTAGTCGTACAGGAGGTATAAGCGTTCAAAAACCTTTCACTTTTGCGTAACGCTCTCATTTTTTAGAATTTTGGAATGCCACCCAGTATAGAAAAGAGTCTTAGTCCTACGTTAACACTTTTATGAGAGTATTAGTAGAACGATTGTGATAAGAAAATAAAGAGAATTTAAAATTAACACTTCATTTGATCACTTTTTAAAAATAAAAAATAAAACATTGAAACACTTTTTTCAAATTTCCACTAGTAAACGCGAGCAAATT
The DNA here is from genome assembly GCA_034211315.2 of Aedes japonicus. Classification (NCBI taxonomy): domain Eukaryota; kingdom Metazoa; phylum Arthropoda; class Insecta; order Diptera; family Culicidae; genus Aedes; species Aedes japonicus. Next base: position 16,217 of record JASCZW010008152.1, read on the forward strand.
CCTTTGAATTCCACTAGAGAAAGTTAAAGTTAAAATAGATCTATAATTTTGCTTTGGACCCGTCTATTCCTATGAATTTTGATCCATACTGCACTTTCGTGATCCTCATCTTTCAGGGCCATGCTATTTAACGCTAGAATATGCATGCGAGACGAGCCGAAATGATTTCATAAGGGACGAAATTTTACCATTGCACCGGTAACTATCCGATTAGTCGGTCTTGCAAGACTATGTTACCCATAACATAACCGGGTGGACAAAGCTCGTGTCGAAAACTGAAATCATTTCGGGTCATCTGGCATGCTATATACTAGCGTTGATAGCATAACCTTGAAAAAAGAGAGGCATGAAAGTACAGTACGCAGCAAAATTGTAAAAAGTGGACGTGCTTCAGTCATAAGAACAGACACCAACACATCAGGCCACAAAGCAAAATAATTTTGCAGCTGAGGGGTGTGGTTATTTCTGCATTCATCAAGGAATGAAACCTAATGAAATAAAAAGAAGAAGGCACTTTGAATCATTTGTTACCCGTTTTTGAAGACCCGGATAGGGAAAACATATTTGCAATTTGTATGGGAGCAAATTTAGGTCATTTTTAATTAAAACATCAAACTATTAACAATTTTTTAAATCAAATGGTGTATAAATACTGCCATTGTGTTCAGTTGAACGAGAGTTATAAGCGTTCAAAAATATTTCAGTTTAGCGTAACGCTCTCATTTTGCAAAATTTTGAAATGACAACCGGTATAGAAAAGAGCAACGTAGTCCTTCGTTAAAAAATCCCCGACTACTTTATCCAAACGTTACCTGTCATATTTGAACGTATCTCGAATTTAATGACAATCGTAGTTTTCTTGGTTGTTGTTATCAACTTGGGGTACCTCGGAGTAACCTGCGTTGTCCAGCAATGACTGCTTGCACCTGTAAAGGGCGAACACGGAATTATTACGGACACCGGAAAATGTCATGCCAATTTTCTTATAATGTTTAGAATCAAACCAAAATTTTAGGGTAGTTTTATACATATATTTACTTCAAAAATCAAAAGAAAAGTTAATCGATGGAGCCTTGAGTGTAAAATTGAACGCATTTTCGCTTGATGCCCTCCATCAAAGTCTTTACAGTGTCATCCGGTACCAGTTTCTCAGTTTTTTTCCATTTTCTTAACATGTCCTTCTCGCCTTTGACTGTCTTCTTGCTCTTCCAAAGTTCCCGCTTCATTATTGCTCAGTACTGCTCCACCGGGCGCAGCTCCGCACAGTTTGACGGATTCATGTCCTTTGGAACAAAATGGACAGAATTGGCCTCATACCACTCCAGGACACTTTTAGAATAGTGGCATGATGCCAAACCTGGCCAAAATAGCGGAGCTTCGTCGTGCTGCTGCAAGAACGGCAAAAGGCGCTTCTCGAGGCACTCAGATTTGTAGATCTCGCCATTTACTGTGCCCTTTGTCACGAAAGGCTCACTCTCAGTCCGCAAGAGCAGATGGCCTGCCAAATGAGATATTTGGAGGCGAACTTCGACATTTTCTTCTTCTAAATTTGTCGTCCACATAGAACTTGCTCTTGCCGGTGAAAACTCCAACCCCGGAATTTGCTTAAAATCGGCTTTTATATACGTTTCGTCGTCCATCACACAGCAGCCATATTTTTGTCAGCATCTTCTCGTAGAGCTTCCGTGCCCGAGTTTTAGCCGTCGATTGTTGCCGCTCATCGCGGTTTGGGAAGTTCTGTACCTTGTATGTATGTAGTCCAGCTCTCTTCTTTGCATTCTGGACGTAGCTCTGCGGACATGCCGATCTTTTTAGCCAAATCACGGCTTGAGACGTTGGGATTTGCTTTAATCATCCGCTTCACCTTTCCCTCCGTCTTTTTGTTCTCCGGTCCCGGGTTTCTTCCAGCTCCTTTGCCGTGGTCCAACGTCAACCGCTGCTGGAACCGCTTCAACACTCTGGAGACGGTTGAATGGTGAATGTTCAACATTTTTCCCAACTGCCGGTGCGACAGGTCAGGAAATTCCAGGTGTTTGGAAAGAATTTGTTCTCTCGACTCGCGTTGGTTCACCTCCATTTTCGTTGAATCGAAAAACACGACTTCGAGTTTGACAGCATGTAAACAATACACATCAATGAGAAAGTGTGCAAAATTTGGTTGATTTTTACCCAATGGTAAAAAAGTTATGCCCTGTTGAATGTGTCGCAATAATTTCGTGTTCGCCCTTTAAAACATCATATGGTTTTCATCATATCATCATATCATCATTGTATATTAATTATAATCATATTCAACTTTCAGGATGTAGAATTTTATCTGTTATATACATGAAAGTGTATTTTCGTAAATTTCGTAAATTATATATTTCCTATATGTATACTATTAACTGAATACATACATGTGTTTACATACATGATTTTATGATAAAGTCTTTTTACACTAAACCCGGAAGCAATTTACAACTTCTCTGTCATTTCTGGATCAACCAAGTGAAGAACATTTATAATAGAACATATATAATAGATATGAACTAAATTATACAAACAACTAATGCTAATACTGGGAAATTGGAGGGACCATCAGGGCACCCGATTGAATCATTCTAGATAAGGAGAGTGTGAATGCCAACTCCCCAATGCTAACAGTTCGTGAATAGAGGGCGGGCTCTTCTTCCCGCCCATTAGGGCATCCTCATGTTTGATAGCTGGAAAGCTGGAAATGTTTGATAGCTGGATTAGCTGGAAAGATACATTTTCAGCCTAAGTTTGAAGTTATTTATTTTCAGATAAATCGAAAATCTAACTTCCAATCCATCTTACAGAAATAAGGGCATGTATTCTTAGAAAAATTTGTAGATTAAATAATTGTAAGCAACTTTTGACTAACGCTAACACTAAAAGTACAAAAAAAACAGTTTTTTGCTCTAACTTTTTAATTTCAAATTTGCCAAAAAAGTTGTTTTCTAGTGGTTTTTATAACTTTAAAAAATAAAAGCTTCGACGTATAAGTTTTGCCAATATCTCCTACCGTTAGCGAAAAATTAACGATTTTTTAAATAAAATTACGCCCTTTTCAAATGTGTTTTACTCAATTTAAAAAAATAACCTATCTACAGTTTTCAAATATGATATGCAATAACAAAATACCTTACACATGCTGTTGAGAAATATTTTGTTGGCTTGTCACCTACTAAGCATACCAACATTAGGTACATTTTGTTTACAAAAAATCCTGCTAACTTTCAAATGTTTGACATGCGTATATAGACTATTTCAGCACACATCAAAAGTTGTAGTTTTTATTGTCGTAGAATCAATGGAAAAAACAACTTTGTGGAGTTATTCTGAGCGTCGCCAAAAACAGTAGAATTAATGCACCAAGAAAATATTTATTTCAAAAATTTTTACACAAAATTCAGAAAATGGCATTTTCCGGCTTTCCCAAGCTATCTTTCCTCAACTGTGGATTTTATTACACCATATTTTTTCCGAATTCTTCTTGAGAAAAACCTCATTAACAAAAATTTGTTCTCTGATGAATCGTTCTTGAGTTATGCATTTTTCGGGCCATTGATTTTCGGGAAAATCGGAAAACTTCAACTGGCGTATTAGCGTAGGCTTAGCTTGACTGACCGCACGTATCAATGGTTTGCCATTCCGTGGTTGATCGTAATCCAGGCGAAATTCGGCAACAGTCGAACCCAACTGAATGGGGCTGGGAGTAACCGACCATTCTCACCGTACACGTTTTCAGTGACTCAATTTCTTCTGATAATCAATAACGGCATGCCGGCCACATGTCCTTGCAATCAGGTGGACAGGGAAGAAAAAGTCGATGGCATGGACCTTTGGCTGCTTAAAAAAACCTTCAATTGGCGTATTCCAGAAAAACTGGCAACCCACTGGTAACCCCCTACGCTGGGGTAAAGTTGCATAAAACGCTGAGACTCTTCGGCTCAGTCTGCATGTTAAAATAAAATCCCCGACTACTCTACCCAAACGTTGCCTGTCATATTTGAAGGACACTTAATTCGAATCTCGTTCATCAAACATAAGGACAAAAATAGATTTCTTGGCTGCTGTTACTGCGTAAAAAAAAAACAACAACTATAATATTTAACGTTTGCATTTAAAAAAATGGACTTTTTTTTCGGATGGTGATAAAAAAGCTAAACCAGAAAATTGTTGTTAAATTTCCATGGAACATAATTATTAAGCTTACGTTGCAAAAAAATCTACGCCCTTGCGAGTCAGTCTTCTCGGCAGTTAACCGGAATATTCACCATACGGACGAAAACATGCGTGTAGGTCACTTGTTTCTTTGTTGTTATTATCAATTCCTCCTCAGTTTTCGTGACAAAATTGTTGAGTAGATCTTACGCTTCCGGTTGGCCCAGAAATTCTCGATGGGATGCAGCTGGAGGACTGATGGGTCGAGCCGCCGACTTGGGTACCACATCGATATTCAGCCGCTCAACTCCCTCGACGATTGCTTCGAGTAGTGGGTCGACACCAGATCCGGCCAGTAACACCGCGTCTTCGCCTCTTATGGTATTTCTTGACGAACGACGCAATCTCCGGCAGGCATTTCGCACTATAAATTTCCCGTTCACGGACCTCAGTCCGGGCGCGAAAGAAGAGCGGCTTTGACATTCACTTCTCGCTGATTGTCAGCCACAGCAGCACCTTCTTGGGGAACTCGGTGTGTGAAATGAACTTCACCTCGAGTCTCACTTCCTTCGTGGTCCGTCGTCCATCGTAACCGCCACGTCGCGGATCGCCCGGAAAATCGAGTTGACCATCTTATCCAGCCGCTGCCGCTGGCGTCATTGTCTTGCAGCTCAAATCCAGTGGACGCTACTGTATGTTCATGTTCGCCAGGTACTTTTTCACCGTTGGCTGAATCGAACCGACCTCCCGACCAAGCGCACGCAGCGATGTAGCCACTTTTACCTCGGTCTTCCTCTTCGGCATCCTTTGGAGCTTCTTGTAGATCAGGTTCGTCGGCCGTCCGGAACCGGGCTTTCTTTCGATGCTCTGATTGCTGTCTAATAGTGCCAAGATGTTGTAGATGCCGGAACGGCGTATCCGGCGTCCACAAAGTGCCGCACGATGGCCGATTCTCGACGCGTCGGGGTTCCGTTCTTTAAACGCGCAAACTTCTGAACGGAGTTGCTTCACTGTTTGCCTATCACGGTTAGTGTTCGACTGATAGAGCTGTCAAATTTTGTCTGCTGACTCATGGGTTACTATGGTTGATGCTGCATAGGTAGTTTCGTCAGTGCAGGTAAAGGTAAACCCATGAAAAATCGACGTAAAAATTTGTATGGAGTGGTTTGTGGGGCCGGAAAAAGTTTTTATCATAGTTAAAGGCCCCTCCCATCGCTGGAAAGGGGGGAATCACAAACAAATGAAACACACATTTCTGCATAACTCGAGAACTAATCAAGCATATGGAACCAAATTTGGCATGTGGGATTTTTGGAAGCAGGATTTCTATGTATAGAGAAATTTATTTTAGTCTGTCTGTCTGTCTGTTTGTCTGTCTACCTTATAAACTCGGAAACTACAAGAACCGATCAGCGTGATATATTTGTATGCAAGGGTTGTTGGGGCTGATGAAGGTTCTTATGATTGTTTGACCTCTTCCTCGCTGTGGAAAAAGGGCTCGCAAACAAATGAAATACAAATTTCAGACCAAACATGAAGAACTATCCAGGCTACCTAAAACACAAAAATGTGTATTCCTCGGTAAGAAGCATGTTCTGAAAGAAGTTTGAATCCCTTCTTAGTCAAGACAAACTCTTCACCGAAAACAACCATAAACGTGCAGGTTCTATTAAATTCTAGATAATTTAGTTGCAAGCGTAGCAGCGCTCGCACCGACTTCAGGTAGTTTTCGATACAATCCTTATCTGCATAACACGTAACCAAACTCAATGAATTTTTCCCCCTAAATCTTCAGTTAGCGCTCTAACCTATCTTGAATCTAAAACCGAACCGAAAAATTGATTCCCCTCTTCTGTTCGGGACACCACCACCAATTAGAACTTCAGAAGCAACGAGTGAATTTGAAAAATTTATTAGCCTCAACTTTTGGACACCGGGAAAGAAGAAAAAAAGAAGCTGCTGGAAATTGAAGCCGTTGATGGACGCAAACGGACTGCTCGGATCACGATGACTATAATGGACGATTTTCCAACTCCACACAGCCACAACGCTCGTTCCGAGTTGTTTTTCACTTGTATCCCGAGCCACCTGGCAATCGAACGAAGAAAGAAAATTCCCGGGAGGAGATGAAGTGGCTATTTTCGATGACTTTTGTTGGCCGTAAAACGTGGAAAGTGGTCCGAGATTTACGGAGCTGAACCATGTTCCTGAAGCAGCTACCACTAACACCGACGGGCGATAAAAGTTCGTCGGGATGGAAAGGTGTTTGAAGTTTGCTGGGAAATCGGCTGGCGATAAGGATTTTTTATTGCCATTGGACGCTGAGTGAGGGGGAGGGGGGGATTCGAATCAATCCCGTGTGGAGGCTAATTTAGGGTGCTTTACGACTTCGGGATGGATGGTTGAGTCTAGATAAGACGGGTGATTGAATGTTCGGCACCCAAACAGGTTAAGGCATCGATTGAGATATGTTCATGAAATTTTCAGTTCAAACGCGACGAGTCAATCTTGCCAACCAAAAAAAACAAATTAACAAAATGATACTTGTGTGAGGAAACCGTGTGAGTCGACGCCGTTAAATCAATTAAGATGATTTACTCAAAAGCCAAGCGAAATAAACAACAGCCAACTCTGATTCGAAAAGGAAACCTCGTTAGTTTGCCGCAACCAAACAAAATTAAAAAAAGAAAAAAAATGAAAGCGAGATGAAAAGCAAAAACTCCTTCCCTTCTCGAAATGGCCATAGCATTAGCAGCGAAGAGCATCAGCACGCAAAGAGCGTCGGTTGGTGTACCTATATTTCTATTTCTTCTAATAAACTGACAGCCGTGGTATTTTTTTAAAAATATCTTCTTCCCACCGAAATAGAAACGGTAGTTTTCTTGACATTCGCTGGTGCTCTTTTTCGACGACGACGACGATATGATTCTGCCTTGAGCATCAGCAGCTGTTTGCCATGCACGAACAGCTTCTGCCGACTCTTTTCCGCAAATATTTTGAATGCCCTGAATATCCGAGCGCCTGAAAGGCCTCTCCGCCCCGAAAACGGAGCGTCGCCGGGGGTTGAATGTTAGTTAAATAAATATTGCGCCATTTAGTCAGAACGGCTTTGATCGTGCGATGGCACGGCGCGGTGAAGGTTACGCAAATCGAAATCCGTAATCGTCGGAGTAAATCATTCTCGCTTGGCTTGGAATTAGATATAGAGAAGAAGCTTCCAGGAAGCTGCCACATCCTGTCGTTGAATCTCGGAATGAAATCGTATTTCAGCAACATATTGGGATTCCACCAACGCACGCAGCGAGAACGACCTCACACCAGAAAAAAAGCAAATCGATTCTGACTGGCCAACGGCAACGACTACAGCAACGACAGGAACGGTTCATATGGACTGCAGAAAACGAATATAATTTGCGCGCTTGTTGTTACCCAGAAAAAGGACGAGGAAAATGGCCAAAACTAGAGCAATAACAGTCGCCATAACGACGCCACTGAGGCACTCTGTCTCTCTCTCTCTCCATCCCGTGATGAGTTTGAGGTATTCGTATGTGGCATCGCACTAAGCTTGGCCCCTGGACACGTCCCGAGTCGTCATTTCCAACCCCTTCAACCCTTCGCACACTCCTGATCCCGTCATAAAATCCGGTCAAACCACGCACCGGCCATCCACCGTACTGAGACCGCTCGCTGTGGCTTCCCGGCTCGGTGTACATTAAAACTAAATTCAACCTGCCAAAATAAATCCCCACCGCCGCCGCGGAGAATAGTGCGAAGTTCGTGTGTCGTTGGCGTTTCGGTTGTGCGGCGACAGCAGCTTTTAGCCTCAGAAAATCCTTTTTCGGGGGCTGTCGCTGATTTTCATCGCCGCACAGTGGGACGAAATAAAAAAAAAAGTGGGACATGGATATTTGCGGTGAAACTTTTAAGGTGATGCCCATTGATGTCTTTTTACAATGTTTCTAAATTTCTTGAGTACTTTTGATTTAAGGGGTGTATACACCTGGATAAAAAAATAACTTTTTATTTCTGGTTCAAATCGATAACCATGTATTAAAACATTGTAGATAAGGTCATTTCAAGAAACTTTGTAGGAAACAAAAACTTTCTATCTCTTAACTGAACGAAGTTGTAGGGTGAAAAAGGAATGAAAAGTGTAATACCCCTTAAAACTCGTTTTTTAAGGTTTCCAGGCGGGACTCTGAATAGAGTAGAAACCACTACGCCGAGCTTTTGATGATATCGTTGCGTAAATTTTTTCGAATCATTTTGCCAGCCGTACGCGGAACATGTCGTCCAAGAAGACGCTGTTGAAAATGATTCGGAAGGAGCCACGTTTGAGAATTTTGAGTCCGTTCGTCTGTTTCTTCAATTGAGTTTTGTAATTTCGTTAGTCAGTGTTACGTTTACAAGTTTAATATGGAGTATTGTGTAGTTTAGCCGTGAAGTGTGTCATTATTGTGATATGAGAGTTTTCCGAAGAAGTTTTCTCGAACCAAAAATAATAAGTTATTTTTAAGCTGCGTTAGAATAATATAACTTATCTCCTTTTGAAGCATTTCACCAGCCGTTTGGTGGTTTGACATTTACGCGTTTTTCATTTCATCATAATGCAATTATAAACGTTATGTAAAATTCAAATCACAAATATTTTATATGAATTGTAAAATTCAAATCTAATTTTACATACATCATTCAGGCTAAATTGAGGTTATATGCTCAATACTTTGCACGGGAAAATTACAAAAAGTACACAGCATTATCGCATTGTTTTTTTTTTAAATAATTTACTTCGACCAACACTCACTGTTAATAATGACTGCCAAAATAATTTTAGATAATGACAAGCACAGCACAGTGATGCCGTTTTCCGTTAAATACTCAAAACGTCTGTAATTGACAAATCAATTTGTAGTTTAAAATTATATAATGTGTGAGTTAAACTTGAGCTGCAGCAAAAAAAAATTACGTCCCAATTAATGGATTATCAAGGCTTAAACAATGCGGATTTTATTTACGTTTAAGAAAATGGAAAATTATAGTAAATTAAGAATAAGCTTAACATTTCTTACAGAATTTTACAAATTACGTTGTCATTAGTTTTCAAATATATTTACTGTGTATAAAAGACTGAAACAAATACTGACAAACTATCACAGTTCGAACAAAACCTGTAAAATTATGGGTACTTGAATGCAACACATTTACCTCTATGATAGGGTAAGGGGATGTAATGTTAGCCTAGCTCCTTGATTCGGCCTATGTACCAAATATGTCATTATTTCAGCGATAATCACCAAAATCATGTTGCTAACAGGATGACCGATTTATTTCAAAGCATTTAAGACATTATCAATCAATTTATAATTGTACATTTCCGTGTAATTTTCGATTTCTTTAACTTTTTAGACACCATGAATTTACTGGTTAAGTTGAACAGATTATGTACCCGACATTCGAATGATCCAAATTTGCCGAAATTGAACCTATAAACCGAACCTATAAGCCAAGATGGACAGAAAAAAGTCACACGTTTTAAACTAACACGTCACATAGTAAAAATAACAATGATTTAACATGAAAACAATAGACCCAATATATGGAACATATTTTTTTCTAGATTTCCAATTATGGCCTTTTGTATGGAAAGCGTAAAAATATTGTTATTGGTAATATTTACAATACAAATGCCTGAGTTTCGGTTGAATGTTTTTCAAATGGTTCATCTTAACACAAATTTAAGGAATAAAAACTGTGTAGAATGAATTATAATATTTTGATTGCCGAATGGCCGCTAAATCATATGTAAAAATCACTTAAGTGTTTCTTAGTTGTTTAAATAAAGTTTGATTTGTGAAATTGTTTGTTGGATAAAGCGAATACAGCTAGGGACGCCTTGAATCAGAAAATCAGGAAAACAAATCGTACATAGACAACATTTAAAAAAAAAAATCTATCGAATGGGACGAACTTGCATCCATAATTAGACCCAATTTGGAACCCATAGACCGATATTAAATCCATATCCCTCGAAAGGTTCTGACTTTATAAAATGAGTTGTGTAATATTTCGTGATATATATTACCAGATGACTTATTAAACATATCTTTGCAAGTGTATAACTAGTTAAATTTTGTTTCCAGCTCAAATACCTTATGAGTTGTAATAAAAAATGCAATCGATTGTTGCATATTAGGCTGAGTTAAGGGACACATACCCTATTCAATAGAAATTTACGCGTGATATTAATTTTACAGCATTGAAAAACGGTAGCTGTAAATTTACTCGTACTGTCTATATATGACCTGTAAATTTAAAATATGTTGTAATCTACGGTTCATATTTTTTCAGGTTAGAAATAAAAAAGATTGATTGCTTTCTTTCATTGAGGAAAATAAATGGAATTAGTTGTTGATTTCAAAAATCGTCTATTGGCATTTTTAAAAAGTGTTCATGCTAATTCCATTTGGATGCAGCAGTTAGAAGACTTATTTTCAGGTTCGAGATTTGGAGACGAGTTCACATTTGGCAACAGGCAATTCTTATCATCAGCCACACACCATTTTTTCGTACGTTTTGAAAATTTTTTTTAGAATTTTTCATGCTTCACTCCCGAACGGGTACATACACAACATGGCGGTGATCACTTGTATATTCTGACTTGAGAAACTGAGCGGTGGTACTGAATTGTGTTGATATCACGTAAATTTCAAGCGTCCAAGGCGCAAAAATAAGAGCGTGTCGTATAACTATATGTTATCGGCTGAAAATATGAATTAAAGCTCAAAGATTGTAATGAATATGGTAAAAATTTCCAAGAAGGCAGTGTTTATATTTACGATATTTCAAATTGAAAATTGCATTCCACCATTAATTATGTCAACATATTTTCATAGAAGTTTTAGATTACATCATAGGTAATTTTCATTTTTTTTTCTGTGTACTTTAGAATGTCATTCATGTACTGTGAAAGTCTGTTTGAGCAGTTTTCTCCAATCAAAAATCGTCGAGATATTTGAATTCTACCAATTTTAGTAATGTCTGATGTCTCAGTAGTCCCAACAGTATAATTTTAATGGTTTACTGATGGGACTTATGAGAGAGAAGTTTTCTTTAAAAGATTTTGGGAGGTCGTTGCGTCTGTTATGTTAGAAAGGTTAGAGGGCATTTTGTAACTTCTTCAGTCGTTTATAATTTAATTAATAGATGTTCTTATGTGCTCCGAAATTCATCAATGCATACCTCGTCTAACTTCGTTTGAATGACCTATCACTTTGTCCGCCTTAGTCAGTTCTTGTCTTCTGCGTTATTCAGTTAAATTATAAAGTTCTGTTGTAGAACCGTTTACGTTTACTAGTCGTCTCATTGTCTTCTGTTTATTTGTCTGATACTGATCTCTAAGTCATTTAATCGATTCAATGTCTGACATGCATGTGCAGCCTAACAATAATTATTTGTGGCTGGGTCAGCTACTAGATTCACTTTTCGGTGGCAAAGTAAAGCTCCACGCTTAGTCCCTATCTATTATTGATAAATTATCGAGAATTAAGCCGTTATAAGATTGTTTGTATACCATTGTTATAATGGTGTTTTTATTATAGCTCTTTGAAATGAGAAATAACAAAATTAGAATGGTTCCACGTTCGTAGTTTTCATAAAACTTCTACTCAGTGAATCCAACAGTCGGTTCCCTACAAATGTCAATAATCTATGCTTCTTATTATATTATGTTGCAAATATAGTGATTTTTTCATCTCTTTGAATAAATATTTAGACTTGCTATTAATGTTTTAAAGAGAAAAAAAGGCCAATTTATTAGATAATGAAGCTTATTTGAATATTATAACGCAAAAAATGCCATCGTTCTACTGCAAAGACAAAAGTCACAAAACGAACAATATTGTATTTCTACCAAAAGAGCAACAATAAAAATTCGGAAGATTTGCAGTAGAACGATGGATTTTTTTTCGTTATTACTTAATCATTATCTAATAGATTGCCCTTATGCTTTTGAATTTTTATGTGCCCTCTTAGACCCCCTTTTAATTTGACGGGAGATGAACTAATAAAAAAGTTTCACATAGAGTTCATCATTCTAACATGCAATTTACTTACAACTTGACAATATTTACATACTACAAACTATTTTACTACGCAAGCACTCAACATAGAACATTCCTTTCCTATTGATTGTGGCTTTGCTCCCATCCATCTTTCTCTGAGTCAGACCGAAACACCCAAGCTTGCCCGTTCTTCTACCAGCAAGATGATCCCTTCCCAAGTTACAATTTTAGTCTTATTCCAGTCGTACATCACTCCTCCCAGCTTTGTTGATAAAATTACATTCAAAACTGTTTTTTCCACCAACAGCTGCTCTATGCATCTTTACAGCCGAAATGTGTAAAAAGTGGCCGGTTTTGAAAGACGGGTTTGAACACAAACTAATAAAACCTTTATGAGACCATTCAGATTTTGAAAATATTCTAGTGAACCTTCATAAAACCTTTTGGCTGCCATCAAAACCATCATAAGGCCAAATGACCACAGCTGTCAAACTTCACTGTAATATCGTGGTTGATGTTTGTTGTGCCCCTTTGTTCGATTCTCTGCTCTAAATGTTAATAAAAAAATAATATCTAAATTTGTCTAAGTATCTATGTAAACAGTAAATAATATCTAAGAAACTTTCTTTATATTTTTGATGAAACTCTTGGACTCCCTTATAATTTGTACCTCATTGTGAAGAGTATCAGTTGTTGAATGAATTAACGTTAAGTTTCGCTGCAAATACCTGATAACCTGTAATCTACACATCTTCGAAAATAGCTTAAAAAAACATTAAAACCGACGTAAATCCTTCAAATGAAGAGATAGTGATGAGTTGCCTTCAACACAAAAGTGTATTTTTAAAATACCTAAAACTTTGTACAACATTTTAAAATTGGTAAAATTCAAATAAAAAAGTTATGAGAAAAACACGAGTTTTAAGGTGATATTTTTCATTCCTTTTTCACCCTACAACTTCGTCCAGTTAGGAGATAGAAAGTTTTTGTTTTCTACAAAGTTTCTTGAAATGACCTTATCTACAATGTTTTAATACATGGTTATCGATTGGAACCAGAAACAAAAAAGTCATTTTTTTCTCCAGGTGTATACACCCCTTAAATCAAATTTGTTAGCACAAAAATAAAGTACTCAAGAAATTTAAAAAACATTGTAGAAGACATCAATGGGCTACACCCAATTGTTTCGCCGCAAATACTCATGTCCAACTTTTTTTTATTTCGTCCCACTGTGCGCCGGCACGAAGCGCGATGTTACGCAACTGCAATTTCAACCCTCCCCCCCCCCCCCCGGCGCCACCTTTCTCTAAATTAAATTTCCCTCGGACTGCCGGACTCCAAAGCCGGCCATAAAATGCGGATTTCATTCCTGCTGATCCCCGCCGGAATAGAATAATTACGGCAATTGGCAAATTTCGCACTTCCAACCAAGCAACCGTCGGTATAGGCAGAAATTCAAAAATCGATTCTCCCACCTTTCACCACCCAGTTTCGAAAAAAAAAAATCACTCACCTCATCCCCTCCTGCCAGCGTCTTCTTCCATTATACAGTCATTCGTGTATTGGCATTTCCACGGAAATCCAAGTGACAATTCCCAGCGACAATGGCAAACACCAGCCTCCTCTGATGGGAAATCGAATCTCCCGCGCGGAAAACTTGTTAAGCGAATGTCGAACTTCTTTTTTTCCGGCCGGTTCCTTCGTGGCCGAAGTGGGTTTTGGTCGGTGGGAGGGTCGGTTAAACGAGTTAAATTATCTGCGTTTCGTCCTGGAGCTGAGCCGGTTGGTAGCGTGGCGGAAACCCTTTCCCACGGCGTGACATCGGAAGATTTATTTCGTGATGGCAACGGCTGCTGTTACACACGGAAGGACGACGACGACGACGACGACGGAATCAGCTTGACAGTTCATCCGCAGAGTAAATAAAAGAAATCGATTTTTTTTTGTGTGTGTTTGCTCTGCAGATGGGCTTGAGATGATGCGATGGAGAAACACAATGCCTACTGAGGAAAGATACAACATTGTGCATATCCGAGTACTTTTCAAACGAAGATCGATGACGGAAAGTAAGATTCAAACGTGAAGTTTCAATACTTAGCACCCTCACGGACAGTAGCATCACCAGCATGTTATGGAAATGTTATTCCTTGTGTTGGTGGCCCTAGTTTGCATGAAAGTGCTAAGAGTTTCAAAAATTTAACGTTTGAATCTTACTTCCCCTCTTTGTTTACAAAATCAGATACGTCTGTTTGAAAAAGTACTCGAGAATATCATGTTTATCGGTTGTTGTGGATGGCTGACGAGGGGGAAAAAGCGAAGGTCGAGTTTTCAAAAGGATTTATCGTGTGGCTCTTGTGTGGTGTTTTGAACATTTTAAAGTGTTTTCGATGCATAGTTGAGTTTCGTATTACGCAGTTAGTTTCAAGTACTCATATTTTGAAGTTTTGAAGCACTCTTTTAATCAAGTTATTATGCTTTCATTTCAATATTGTTTGGCTCATTTCTCTAGTAATTCATGGTAATGGGCTAGCTAATTGTTCGATTTTTCTCGAATCTAAAATCACTCTCGTGAATTTAGAGTAGCATCTGCTAAAGAAATATTTCATTCTAATATGCAATTTACTTACAACTTAACAATATTTACATACTACAAACTATTTTACTATCCAAGCACTCAACACAGAACATTCCTTTCCTATCTATTGTGACTCTGCTTCAATCCATCTTTCTCAGAGTCAGAACAGACCCGACATACCCAAGCTTGACCGTTCTTCTACCAGCAAGATCATCCCTTTCCAAGTAACAATATTATTTTATTCCAGCCACTCCTCCCGGCTTTGTTGATAAAACTAAATTCAAAGCTGTTTTGTCCATCAACACCTCCTCTATGCATCTTTAAAGCCAAAATGTGTACAAAGTGGCCCACTCTATTGACGGTTGTGCAAACAAATGTATAAAACCTTTATAAGACCATAAAGATTTTGAAAATGTTCTAGTGAAAGATGTTATGACCACTTGAGAACCTTCATAAAACCTATTGGCTGTCATCAAAACCAGCATAGGGCCAAATGGCCACAGCTGTCAAACTTCACTGATCTGTTCTGCTTTGTTCCATTCTCTGCTCTTCTGATTATAATAGTAAATAATATCTGAGAAATAAGTTCTAGTGTTAGTGGAAATTTTGTTTGATAGCAACAATATCCTAAAACAAATTGAGTTTTATATAGCGTAACACTCCGTTCACACTACAACTTATATTACGTGATATAGACTTATCTTGAATATTGGCACTATAAAAGCTGAAAATTAATGCGCCTCGAAATTATGCAAGTTTGCATCAACAAAAACTAAATTGAAACAAATATATACGATAAATTAATCATGAATTTCTGAAAATTAATGGAATTCAAACAGGTTAGCTTAAACAATTCCGAAATCGGTCGCCGATCTACAGTTCATTTGCATCACATTTAATATTTGGTGTATTTATTTTAGCGATTGAAATAAATCACAGTTTTTCCAACAAGTCAACTTATCTTCTCAATGGCAACTATAAAACTATTTAGTCATTTGGTGACTTCGCTCAATGCCAATTTGCCGTTTAATGCATTTACTGAGGCAAAATGGATTTCAAAATGCTTTTTCAATTGACCATAATAAGATAATATGAATGAGTGCCTAAAACGGCATTTAAAAACAGCATTTTACGAGTTCATAAAGTCAAAATAAAACCTTTGATAGGAGTATAAGAAATTTTGCAGACAAGGTTTCAAGATCGTTGTTAAAAGCTGTGTAGGTTCTCATAAACCTGACTAAAATATAAAACCTATTGGCAACCTCCTGATACCATAATAAAACCAAATTGATTTCTAGTGGTGTTCATAAAACTTTAATAAAACTTAATTTAGCTGAATGGATTTGGCAATGTAACTTGGGTTCTGTAACATCACCGATAGCGATGTAACCGTGATCGCTGTCGCTATCGGTCGAAGTTTGTTTATTAATGGTGGCAACAGAAATTTGGATTTTTTCGAGGCCCCTATGCTCAATAGCAAACGAGCTCAGAGATTTTCTCTCTCTCTCTCTTCTTCCTCTCTCTCTCTCCTCTCTCTCTCTCTCTCTCTTCTCCTCTCTCTTCAGCTTGATAGTGTTTTATTTTGTTTATACTTGCTCAATTTTGCACAAAATGCCGTCTAAACGAAAAAAATGCTTTTGCTTTTGCGAGCTGTACATTTCTACGAACTGCATAGAAATTAGAAATTGTCACTAAAAGCATACGGTACAACATTATAAAAGCGAAAATGTTTTGGCCTTCGACAGTTCACCATATCCTAACATCCCCAACAACTATTCACAATCAAGGACGTCGTAGGTCAGTCAAAATTAGAGTTCAACTGTTCTGCGGAGAAGCAGAAGTCCTCGAACATAAAATATGAGATGATGTATGATATGAACCTGTAGCATTGTAGCACGGAAACTAATTCCCAACAGCAATGGGCCCTCCTTGTTAGACTTGGTCAAGCTTTTACAGAACTACTTATTAGCCTCATGAATTACTATTGTATGAAGTGTCAAAACGGTTACGTTTCCACAGGGATATAAAGAATATCCTTCCAACAAAAAAGATTGAAATCAATTGGGCAAAAGAGTGTTATCTAACATAGGATGCCTCAATGGGTGGAGAGAAGAGCTCACCCTCTATTCACAAACTTATAGCAATGAGGAGTTGGTATTCCCACTCTCCCCGTTAAGAGTGCTCCAATCGGGTGCCCTGATGGTCCCTCCCATTTGCATCCAATATATAATAGTGTATATATTTATGTAAATGAAAAATACTACAAGCATCCGTTACTATCATATATGATCTGTAGCAGGTGGAAAAACTACTTGATTAATATTTACAGTCGGAACTGATTTTTAGGTTCAAGCCCTCTGCTTTGGCTATCAGTTTTACAAAAATATCATGCAGATGGACAATATGCCTTTGACCGGATAAAGCAGCATCGCATTACGCCAACAAGCACAGTCGTTCCTGAGCCGATTCCATTTGTACTCGAAAATCCACAACCTGACAAATCTGCCTCTGTACCGCCCAATCGAAGTTTTCGTCGAGATTGTCAGCTTCTTGGTATACAAAAATAACTGGAGAGCCACAACCAGTTGATTGGTAGAATCAAGAGATCAATTCGCAAAGTTGACTTGAAGGCCGTACAACACTCCTGTTCCTAGATCAAACGGGGACTTACGGACCGTTAGCAAATGTTCACCAATTTCTTTTCAACAAAAGCTAAAAACCTAGTACCGATGTGTAGCAGCAAACCGTCACGACAATGCACTCCTTAACAGCCACCTTCGTCGGAAACTTGCACCTGATCTACCACCTTGATCAAAAAGTTTCCGGAATCACCACCGCGTGGCGCTGTCAGTCACTCTCGATTAGAGTTTTTTTTCAGGTTGCCACATCTATCATTGATATTCTATGAAATTTAAGCTTATCTTGATAGATTGACATTCAAAGGAGTGAGTCACGTCGTTTTCAGTCGAAACAGAAGCGATGCTTGCAATTTTCATGGATTGAAAAGAGTTTTGTGCATTATGAATTCCTTCCACAGAGCCAGGTCGTCAACAAGTAGTATTGTTTGGGCTTTATAAGACGTTTGCGTTAAGCAATTCGCCAAAAAAGAACGAATTTGGGACAAACAACTCGGAAGAAAGAGAACAATACCGATTTTGATGTATAATCTTGTATTTCTAATTTCCTGAAGAAATTCTTGAAACTTTTTGATCAAGGTAATATGTACTGATGTTGTCGTTTCTCAATTTGTGCTGCAGCACTGATATGACTTTAAGCTGGCTAGCTGCTGTCGGCTTCTCTTTAAGCCACTTAGATCCTACTAGTTTCCTGAGCCATTTATCCCTACATTGACATAGTCGACTTAAGTCGTACTCGACGGTGAATCTACCCTAAGCCCTGAAGGGTTTCCCGTCAGTAAAAATTCTCCCAATACCGGTGAGCCTATACTTTTTTGTCGTTCAGTAATTATAAAAGTAGTAAAATTTTTAAAGTGCATAGAACTTCTAGAACCATGTTCAATGAAAGTCTTTCTTTTTCTTGAGCTCGACGTCATTGGCTTCAAACTCCAATAGCCAATACTCTGGAAAACCATCTTATCTCTTGCGATCCTTTTTAGTTCAGAGGGACAGAACTTTACTCAGTATCGATGAGGAAATCATAGCCAGGAGACGCCTCTTGCTGCTGCTTGGTCCACTGGTATTCGGCATGATTCTAGCTACTGCCTTCTCTGAAGCGTAGTCGCCTGTGGCTATTTCGGAATTCCGGTCGTCGGTCGTTACGCGCTGGTACTTCAGCTCGTGGCATGTCCTTCAACGGTGATTTCAGCCCCTGCATCGCTCTACAGTTGCTGATCAATAACAGTTCCGTTCTATGGTGGGCTACCTGCAGCTTTGCTCCATGCATCCAGTCTACTATCATGTTGATCGCTTCGGTTGCCTACAATTCTACCTCCGCCAGCGTCTCATTTGAAACTGCCAGGACGACGTCGTCCGCCAAGCCAACAATCACGACTCCAATCGGCAGCTTTAGCATCAACACTATAGCCATTATAAGAATTAAACTGCGTTTTTAGGGGTTTCCACTGATATGCACCTGTGAATTACATTCGGACTTTTACCTTTTTTGGTCTTCAATCCCTTGCCATAGCCACGAGTCTTTCAAAAGCAGTCTATGAGCTATTTGGTTGCGTTTAACGATGTCGAGCTCGGTAATGGAAATACTTTTAATTTAGCTATGTTGATTGTTTAACAGACTTTGTAGACTTTACTAAGCCTGTAAGTAAATTACGCCGAAAAAGTGGTGATTTAAAAGATTGACAAAGTGCTCCTTGTCACCTTGATTTTGCAAGGAAGCTGCATGCCACTGTCAGTTAGACATCAAATGGTTCACCATGAGTTTTGTTTAAAGTTGTTTAGTTTGCGCTATGCCTTCGGTTGTTTGTGTTTGTGTGTTTGTGTAATCATTTATCGGACATGAATTATAATAGTTGATTTATTTATTCGCGAAGTTCATTGGTGGGAAAGTTCGTAAACCCCGAGATTCTCGACGGATGAAATAAACTCAATAGATGGGGTCGAAAAGCCCGTCCTCGTTCCGCCAAATGTAGCATTAAGGAAGAGGCAATCCCATATCCCCTATCCAATTCGTTTCACTTGGGTGCCCTGGTGGTTCCTTCCTTTCCCCGGTATGAAGATTAGGGTGGCTCAACATGATCATTTTTTCAGAACAGCTCTTTTTTGGATCCATTTGGGGTCCCAAAAAACCGTGTAAAATTTGGGGACGATTGGTTGTAGCCCTGCTTCCCGCATTGCGTTTGAAATTTGTATGGAAATTAGTATGGGAAAACATACTTTTTTGAATTTTCATTACTAGAGACCTCAGTTTAGCGTGAAACCTTTAACTAATCAGTTAAAAGTATAGTCCAGGATGTGCCTAACAAGCCCTGATAGAAAGATGCTGGCGCTAAGAAACGTTCCTTTAAAAGTTATAGGTGTTCAAAAGATCGATGGTTCGAATTAATTGCTAAAAATGATTTGTTCTGCCAACACTGCCGGTGTATCCATGGAAGCCAGATTTCAATCCGCAATAACTTTAGCGTTTCTTGTCTTATCGATTTGGAATGTTCAGATGAACTGATGATGATGATGATGAGATACTACCATCTATTGGAGCAAGGTAACTTTCCATAGCAGTGGAATAATCTGAAAAACGATTTGATCAGGATTCTACTGTTGTTTGTGATCTTCAAGCTCCTGTATGAAGGGCCAAAAACGTTTGGGCGGGCCTGTAAGCAGAGACACTTACGCGAAATCCGCGAATAAAGGGAAGAGAATCTCTTCCAAAAGCAAGTTCACACATACGGCATTAGAGTCGAGCCCTCGATTGACAGAATAAACCCAATAGATGGGGTCGAAGAGCCGCGTCTCAGTTCTTCACGAAATGTTAACAATAGGGAGGAAGCAGTCCCATGCTCCCTATCCAAATCGTTTCACTTGGGTGCCTGATGGTCCTTCCTTTTCTCGTTATATATTATGTCGATATGATGATATTCGAGTATATTTTGTAATGGTCATTTGATTGCTTACCTTGTGTTAGAAAATTTGTCTAGAAAGTAAAATTGGTTAGGGTTTATACCGTTCTTGATTGCTCTGTGTTGTCTCGATGTTACTGCATTTGAAGAGTTGACTTTAGGATGACGATATGATATTGCTCGTGGTCATAGAATAGGAAAGAGAAAAAGAAAGGAAAAAGGGATTAATGATTGGTAACACGGTATGCGTATGTGAGATTTTCATGGTGATATTCTCACAACGGCCGTTCAGAATGGTTCGACGGATGCATATGAGAGATCATTCCCGTTGAGTTTTCGCTCGTTTACTCAATTCCATCGTGTTTGGTTTTATTTGTTTATTTGAAGTAGACATCAACAAATCAAGTTTAGGTCCTAATGATGTTAAAAAAAATAGGATGCAAGAAACGTTTTACAACGTGCTTCATTTGGGAATAACAGGGTAATGATCCCCCATCGCATCTTCAAGTGATCATTACAAGCTGTCCATTTGGTTCAGGCACTTTTGAACGTTGATGGGGCAGCCGATTCACACATGAAATCTGCCGCAACCGACTCGACAGAACGCGCCCATACCCCTTTCTGAACCGAAGGGCAGGGATTTTGAATGTTCAGATGAACTACTCATAAACATTTGCACAACTTTATGGGTGTATTTGAAGATGCCCTCCCACCATGCCAACCTGCCCCCTCTCCCTCAATTCATGGTAATAGAATAACTGTTTCAAACTGAAATAACTTTAGTGTTTCGTATCTTGTCGAGTTGGTTTATTTAGATATGTTATTTAAAAACATTTGCTCTATCTCATATGCCCAGTTGTTAAAGGGAGGGGGCATACTATATTCTCTCCACCCACTTCGGAGTTTCTCATCTAATGGAGTTGGTACGTTCGGATGAGCTATTCAAAAGCATTTGCTCAATTTCTTTTTTGTAATTGAAGAAGAGGTACATACTGATTCCTCCCCCCTCAATAATATCGATGGAAGTAAAGTTACAGATTGAAATAATTTCTGTGTTTTTTTGACCAGTTCGTTTATTTGGAAGGCTCAATTGCGTTAGCTTTACGGAGCCGATAATCATTGTCTGTGGTTTAACAAGAATAACTTAATACTACATCTAGTAGGAATGGACCGATTACTCGCGGTTTACTCGAGGTTAAGGGTAATATTTTTCACGGAAGGATCAGGTGAGGAGCTTGGGAGGGAGTTATTCTTGTCTCATCAGAGAGTTGTCGCCAGTACTTTTGTGTTATGCAGGGTTTGCTTTTAGTGTTCGATCGTCTTGGTGACCATTGGGCGACGATAAGATTCATTGTGGTGAGGGGGGACGGGGGCAAAACAAACACGAACTACTAAAAATAATAAAATACTAAGTGCACCCCGAACTTTGCCTTTCTTTTACGAACGAGGTTGAACAACTAATGAAAAGTTTCTATCATATTTGTTTCCCACATTCATGTACCTTGCTATACTGTCGTTCTACTTATAATTGCCCCATGTTACTTTCCACAAATCAGCCAAAACTCAGATCAATTTGTCTCACGGAAAACATTATTAGTGGCTGGAGAACTCCTTCCAATCATATATTTCGTCATGAACTATAAATAGGACATACCAGAATTCATTTTGTTCCATAAAACTACTGAAAATCTTGTCTAACGAAGTATTTCTAATAATCGTGGCACAAATTGACCTGAGTTTTGATTATTTCGTGGGACAATTATGAGTAGAAAGGCAGTATAGGTTTTTTTATATTTGATGGAGAGCAAAAAAACGCTTAGATATTATTAAAAATACAACACTGCTTCCTGACGCAAATTACGTCATACAAGGTTCAATTTCATCACCACACATTGAAACGGCATTTAAATCACTTCGGCATACAGATGCAGATAGAAAAAACGGTTTCGTTTAGAGCACTTCTTTTGTTTTAGAGAAGAATGAATGCAAACATTCATGCTATGCGTTCATATAGGTCTGGTTTTGTAGCTATTGATCTAATCTATCATACCAAACGTATGATTGATTTGTTTGTATCGAAATCATTGACATAAGACTATAAGACTGATAAATTTTTAAATAGTCCATCCGAATGTACCGACTCTATTAGATGAGAAACTCCGGAGATGGTGGTGGAGGCAATATAGGCACCAAAACATGACTATTTTAGCTACATAATTGAATAGGAACTTTTGCTAAGAAATAAAATAAAATAAATGTAATGAATCGCACATTTAATCCTTTTTTTCACTTATTGATGGTCAGGCTATAAATGTGCTAAATTCCTCTCTTGTCCTTCGAAAACGATAACTTCGACCTTTTCCCTTTCCTTTGGCAAAAAGAGCATAACGCCTCCACCCGGAACTTTCCACAGCGCTTAGGAAAAACTTCGATTGTAAGATTTTTCAGCTGCTCTTGGCATCAAAGTCCAAGTCCCCAATACCTCTGGTAAAAGAAATTGATTGTGAGATACATTTATAAGGGAATCTTAAATACACTTGCTGTGAATCAAGACGCAGAATAATTTTATCATACACGAAGTTAACGGAGTTCCACCAGCTGTAACTTCTTCACGAAGGCTCTCAGCCATGATCCGCAATCTCTCAGATCCTTTCGATGGGTAGCTGGGCCTGCGACTTGCTGGTTTTGCCTTTTTCAACATATTTCGGATATGGAGGTTGATGATTCCACATTCCGCCTCCAATTTGCTCCAAAATGTACCTTTAACTTAAGCTGCAAATTGATATCATGTCACGACTTATTGACTCAATCTCTTACCTTATCCATAGTTCAAGCCTTATTTTTGTCGCGTGACGAAACAAACTAATCAAAACAACACCACAGCAACTTACAACTTACAAATTTTCCAGGGCTGCTAGGTTATTTCATCGAAGAATTTAAAAGTCAAAAGTGTGCCACAGAGTGCCACACATGTTCCGTTATGGTGTAAGATTTTCTACTATGGCGTGCCTGGCACCCTGTTCTAAGCGACTCACCTTCTGTGTCACTGTCTTACTACACCTTTTGAAGCACGAAGGGTCGATTCCATTTCTGTTTGACATCCATCCTTTAACTTAATTAAACATTCAGCACCCTGACGATGAACTTCGTTCAGATTTGTAATCCGAAAAGTTTTGACATCAGCAGAACATAGAGCTGCCGAAATCGTGTCATTTCGCATGCAAAGGAGATAAAATGTAAATAACGGTTCACTGCCACAATAATTAATTTTTAAATTCAAACAACTTCAACCATTCCGAAATTACGTTGACGAACTGCCAACTGGCCGAGCAGAAAACAATCGCTGAAAAGGGTCAACGTTTTGATATTTTCGTCACTTTCTTGATCCCGGTCCATCATCACTCTGGCAGGATTGCAAATCAACAGAAATATGAAAGGGGCCTTTCTTCAATTATTCACCACGCACATAAAAGTTGTCCGCAGAAAGTCAAAGAGAAAGTCGATGAACCGTTCCAAGATATGGCCTTCCGAAATGTGTCGTCCTACTCTCCGGAAGCTCTACAATACCACTTCCACCACCACCGACGAAAATCTGCAAACACTGGACCGACCCGTACGAGAGCAATCAGGAAAAACCGTCCTCCAAAAAGAAGAACCCCAATCAAATTTTTGACAAGCCATTTAATGGCAAACAAAAACGATGGCCTACTATTGTTTTTTTTTGTTTTGTTTCCATTGCCACACGCTTCCTGGTCCGGTGCGCTCGATTTGAATGGACGACTTCCGCATGAGAAGTCTGTCTTTGAAACAACGAAATGTTGCTCTTGTGGTGGTTGTCGGCGATGAGCCTTGTCCTTGTTTTGGTGGATGACGGTCAGGTCGACAGCGAGCATACAGACGGAAAGGGTGTCATTCCGCGCGGTTGCGACGAGCGTTTGATAAATGAAACAGGCTTTGGGAGAGAGGAAACTTTTGCAATGGTCTCTGCCCCATGGGGGACCGGCCACTCGGGGGCTTACGGGTGGAAAATTGAAAAATTTACTTGTGGCCTGTCAATTTCGGAACTTACGGTCGACCTGCGACAGCGTGATGGATTGATAAAGTTTGAGAAAAAATGGGGGGGCTTCGCCCATGCGGAGCGGGTGGACATTTGTTTCGGGTGAATCGTTCGATTTGAAGCTTTGGGACAGAAAGTTTCACCAAGAAAATCAATGAATGTAGTCCTCCTTATGTCTTCAAAACGAAAGAAACCTTTCGAGGGAATTCATTTTTGAAATATATCTGAAGATTTTTGAAAAAAAATAGGAATGGTTGTAATTATGAAAATTTAGAAAAAATATCAAATATTATGGAACGTCTGGCCATAAATCACTTTCAAGCTAAAAGTCATATAAAATACGAAAAAAACAACAACTACTTTACCTTTGGAAAAGATATCTATTAGGGATCTTCAGCGGTGGTCTTATTCATATAGCAACTTTATATTAGACAGAGATAAAATAGATCTTTTTTGTTTTTCTATGCAGCGATGAAATATTTTTCTTTTCTGTTAAAAGACGTTGAAAAATACCTGAAGGACGCAACAAACGGTGTTGATTGTCATCAGCAAGTTTCTTCAAACCAAAACGAATCAGAGGACGCCAGCCAAGCATCGAAAAGGGTAACACGGAACTAACAAGATGAGAAACAAGTGGTGAAAGTATACAAAAGGTAGCCCAACATGTCGGCTAGAGATGATGTTAAGTTAAATAATATCTTGTTTGCAAGCCTTCTGTACGTGTGGTAAAATCAGCCAACCATTCATCTCATCCGGGAATATTAACAGTGAAATCTAAATCAAAGAGTTCCTTCAAAACGTCTATTGCCACTTCTAAAGTAGCATTCTCAAAACACCCTGTTTTGGCCCGATTTGGCATCTTGCAACTACTCAACAGTGACGAAGAAATGGTACAAGGAATGTCATTGTGGTACCTCGTGACATTAATCTTCCAAACTGTCCAGAGCTCTGACCGATCGAGAAATGTTGGGCAATAATGAAGGCTGATTGTCTTCAAATGGGAGGAGAGTCCAAATCGGTTCAAAACTTCAAGCAGAAGTGGACAAAAGCTTACAAAACCAGAGAAGAGAAGCTTGTCCAACCTTAATGGCAGGAGTCAAGAATGGTCGCATAGTTTGGGCGTGAGGGTGAAATTTAAATCTACTATTGCAAAAGTTTAAAGGAACATAATTGATGAAATATAAATGTTGAGAAAAAGATTTATTTGAATTTCTGTTCGTATGACGATACGAAAATAATTTCCGAACACGTCTTAGAACTTCTCTTAAAGCATCCTGGAAATCTTTTGAGAAAAAAATCCTTCAACAATTATGGAAGCATTCTAGCACAACGCTGTGAGTATCATAACATAATTCTGGCATCATCCCACAACTACAATAATAGCATCTCTGAACAATTGCAAGCATTATACAGCAATCCGAGGAGCCTTCCAATAATTTTCTGGACGCATCGTATAACATCAACAAATACAACATTCTGAACGCATCCTAGAAAAAATTTGGGAAGTCTTTGGGAACAACCCTGGAAACATCTTAGACTACTTTAAAACATCTCAGAAAAATCCTGAAATCATCCCTAAAACAATCTTGAAAGGATTCCAATACTACTTTGGAATTGTCTCTAAGCATCTTTTTGCACCTTCTCCTTCCTTCCAAAATTCTTCAACAATTATGGAAGCATTCTAGCACGACGCTGGGAGCATCTTAGAGTAATTCGAGCAACATCCCACAACTACAATAAAAGCATCTCAGAACAATCCTGGAAGCATTCCTGAACGTTTTTGCAAGAGTTATACAGCAATCCTGCGAGCCCTTCCAGAGCTTTTCTGGACGCATCGTATAGCAACAAAAAATACAATATCCTGAAAGTATCCAGAAAAAAATCTGTAAGCATTTCAGAACAACCCTGGAAACATATCAGACTACTTTAAAACATCTTAGAAATATCCTGAAACCATCCCAGAACTACATTGGATGCATCATAAACAAAGTCCTGGAAGCAGTTCAGACACTCTGGATAAATTCGAAAACTTTTTTGAAAGCATTGTCCTAGGAATGCTGGAAGCATCTTAGAGTTTCTTTGAGAGCATCCCAGAACAATCCTGAAAGAATTTCAACACTATCAAGTGTTGAAGTCAAAATCATACGTACAAAAAGTGAAGCAAAGGCGAGGACTAAAATCTTCCTAAGTGAAAAAGGTGTCCAATCGTGAGCTAAATTTCAAT
Source organism: Aedes japonicus (assembly GCA_034211315.2). NCBI lineage: Eukaryota > Metazoa > Arthropoda > Insecta > Diptera > Culicidae > Aedes > Aedes japonicus. The sequence goes on from JASCZW010008152.1 coordinate 42,833, forward strand.
GTAAAAAGGCGTGCTTTACACTAAATTTTTGCAAAAAAAAATCTTGTATCATAGTGGAAGACAAAGCATACGTACTCGACGACTTTAAACAGCTTCTGGGTCTGGTTTGTTATTCCGCAATGTAAAGGAACGCCATTGCCGAGTATTTCCGGACACAAAAGGTGACCAAATTCCCGAAGAAGTGTTTGGTTTGGCAGGTCATATGTAGTTCTGATCGAAATCCTAAAAGTTCCTTCTCAACCGGCACTATCAATAAGGATGTTGTAGAGATGCAAAGGTCATCACGAGAAAGAATGTCTGCAAAAGCGGTTGTTTCCGTTTATCAGAAGCCACGACTCCCTAGCTCCCTTTTGTCACTATGCGAAATCCGTCCTGGAATGGTATAAGTTACAAGAGGTCAAATACGTGCCAAAAACAATCAATCCACCAAACTGTCCAGAAATTCGCCTAATAGAGAAATACTAGGCTCTAGTTAAGCGGGAACTCTTCGAAACTAAGAAGAAAGCAAAAGGTACCGAAAATTTCAAGAGAAGATGGAGAATCGTCACGGTGGGAGTATCTGAGGATACCGTATTGAACCTGGTGGCGGGTGCTCCACAGAAAGTTCGAGAATTTTTTAGAAGCAAGGATTAACATCTTAATCAACTGTTTCTAATGTAGATATAACTCCATTTTTGAGAAATAAACGATCGGTTTTGTTGAATAATGAGTAATTTTTTTTTTGCTGCTATTATTTTGGTTTCCGAAATTTAACGTGAATATTTCAGGTGGAAAAGTTCCTTCTAAGCATTTGATCACATGTCAGCTAGCTGTGATGACTCGAAGCCAGCTTAAAGCATCAAAGCATTTGGTATTTAGCGCTATCTTTCTATTTCATTCAAAAGCTGATAAAATTTCACTATCTCACTATCTAACATATTAAAAGTAAAATTGCTCGACTACCCAACTGTTAAACTATTGCAATCAAAAATTCTCCCGAAAAGAACGTCAACTCTGGTTGGAACATTCTTCATCACTCGCAAGGAGAGTCGAAAGTCATTTTATCCCGAGATCCATTACTTTTCCTTTTTTTTGCACTCGCTCAGCCATCCACCACAGCGCGCGTTTGAAAGGCAAAGTTGAGTGCCACTCGGAAATCTGACACGAAATGTGAGTCTGAGCTCTCTGTGTTCTTTTTCCGTCATCGTCGTCGTCGTCTCCGTTGCTCATCATTTCGCACGCACAAGAACAAAAAGAAGACACACTTGCACTATCTGACAGCCCATTTCCGTTTGCATCGTTCCGTTCCGAGCGATGAGCGCAATTCGCATAATAAAAGCGCTCCCCATGTGCTGTCCAGATCTCGGCTTCTTCTTGTTTGTCGTCGAAATGAATACCTGCTCTCGTTCGGGATGCATCGGCGGATCGGGAGAGTGGCAGATGTTGTGCGCTATTTCGGATCGTTTCAATCCTCTTGCGCTTGCCGGTGTCTCGGGGCGGGGGATTTTCGTTTAATCTTAATATTAGCAACTGAGTGGATTATTTATAAAAAAGAAACGGATTCTAATTATGCCTCTTTCTTCTCTCTTTCTCTTTTTTCAGGTGAGTTGAACTTTCTTCCTTCAGTGCACGGAGTACGAGGTTTGTGTGAAGGTGTGGAAAATAACAATCACTTAGCAACACTAATAACACACGAGTGTCGAGTGTCGGTTTGCTGCTCACTAACACATTGCATTTGCTGCTTGGGCGTTGGGGGGAGAGTTCTTCTGCTCATTGCAGATAACACACACACACATAATCACATTTGATATATCACTGCTTAAATATGATATTCGGCTGTTTATTTATTCAGAAAGGGTTGAATTCCGATTTAACCCGATGACTCCACTAGCATTTTCTGTTTCAGCATTTTTGCCACTGTCAAAGAGAAGTGGAGACACATCTGTTAGCCGTTAGAACGGATCCGTTCACACATATTTTTTTTAACAGAAACGTTTGACCAGTATTTTTTTTAAATTAACATAACGAAATATAAAATAATGCTGCGAAAATGTCGATACATTAAACTGTTTTACAGAGACTCCATCGTTGCTATACAACAAAGCTGTCTCAACAAATCTGTTTGAGCTAAGCCAAACATCGTAAAAATGTCAGTTTTTTTTTATCATATCTGGAGCAACAATAGAAAAAAGCCTATCAACATTTTTAAACAAACACTTCTGAGCCTATTTCCTCGCAAAGCGTAGGCCACCCACGCAAACCAATACCATCATCATGTAGGGGAAAGGTTCCCCTACACGATGATTCTGTAGGTTTGCGTGTGTAGCCAGCGGCTTGCGAGAAAACGGGCTCAGGAGTGTTTGTTTACAAATGTTGATGGGCCCTTTTCTATTGTTGATCCAGATATGTTAAGATAGATCTGTTAACTCAGAAAATGCCGGGTGAATGATCGTGCTAAATTAAATCTAGCACCCATTGCCGGCAATGGGAGAAATATGTTCGCAATGATCCTTTGAGTGACTATTGAAAGCATATTAAATTCGGCAGCTGGATAGTGATCACTCTATTGCAGATCCTGCAACCAGGGTTGGCAGATGTACATATATATTTAGATTGACACAGATTTTATTCATTTTTTTTCTTCAAACAGATACTGGAATGTGAAGATCGTAGAGTTTTTAGATAAACCAAGATTTTTAAGATTTTTGACAATTGCTTGTCCATTCAAAAGCCTCGAGTTAAAAAAAGGTAGATTTCAGGATCCATATTTTTAACCAATTCTACTATCAATGTGTTGTTTTAGGGCCATGGAGCAACAGAAAAAAAATGACACTGACACTACAGTGACAGATGACAGTTTGAAAGTCAGTTTGTGTTCGACATCATTTTGGAGAGATTTCTCCATAATGTTTTAAGACAATTTTTATTCAATTTCTCAAAAATTATATGAACAGGCATTCCTTTTGGTGTTTTTATTGGTATTCTTCAGGAGTTTCCAGGGATTCTCTCAGGAGTTTCTACTGGTCGCTTAAAACGACAGCTCTATCCACAGCTTCCTGGACAGAAATTTTATATGGCAACCGGGCGAGAAAAGGTGGCAGATATTTTTAAGCACATTAAACTGTCAAAGTTCGCGAAGAAATATCTGGTGTGGCTGGCCATCTGTACCTGTGTTTTGAAAAGCAACGTTTACATTGCGACCGGAACCGGCAACCAGGAAATTTATCTGGGTGGGTGCCTATAAAAACGTCTACTGCCCTTCCTGAAGCGATACAATTGTTCCATTCTATTTTGGCCGGATTTGGCATCTTGCCATTAGGGGCTATTCATAAACCCCGTACACTTTTCTCCAGTATTCTGTATTAACTGAACTTGAAAAAGAAAGAGAATTTGACTTATTAATAAAAACTTTCATCGACTTACACACATTACTGTTTGACCAAATTTTGATCGGAACACCCTTTAGTAGGCCGCGTTGAGAATAGTGATCGCTCGATAGATCTCACATTCTATCTTGTTACCCGTTTTGTATATTGGGCATATAACTACCTCTTTCCACACCTCCGGTGGCGGTTCTGTATTCCAGATCCTAACTATCAGGCGATGCAGACAAGCTGCCAAATTATCCGGGCCAATTTTTATAAGTTCCCCTTCGATTCCATCATTTCGAGCTGCCTTATTATTCTTAATCTGTTTGATAGCATCCTTAACTTCACTTACCATGCGAGTTGACACGTCCACCATACCGATGAAGCCATTCCTCCTGTTGCCTTGGTATTACGCCTCTGCGCCATTCAAGTGTTCATCGTAGTGCTGCTTCCACCTTTCAATCACCTCACGTTCATCCGTCAAGATACCTTCATCTGTATCCCGACACATTTCAACTCGCGGCACAAAGCCTTTACGGGATGCGTTGAGCTTCTTGTAGAATGTACGCATAACTTGAGAACGATACAGCTGCTACATTTCTTCGCACTCCAACTCCTCCAGATGACGTTTCTTATCCCGGAAGAGATGAGTTTGCTGTCTTCGCTGCTATCTGCGTCGCATCAACGCCCGCGCTGTATTCTTCTAATCTAGAACCGTTCTACACTCATCGTCGAACCAATCATTTCGTCGATTTCTTTCCACAAACCCTACGGCACCATCCGCTGCGTTGTTAATGGCTGTTTTGACGGTTCTCAAGCAGTTCTCAAAGGGGGCTTAAATTAAATGGTGTTCCGATTTAAATTTGGTCAAACAGTAATGTGTGTTAGTCGATCAAACTTTTTATTAATAAGTCAAATTCTTTTTCTTTTTCAAGTTCAAATAATACAGAATACTGATGTTTGATATGATATGTATGATGATGATGTATGATATTTACTACCACCCATTGTAGCACGGAAACTAAGTCCGACGGCAGTGAGCTTTCCTCGCTGTTAGAGTTGATCAAGCTTTAATAACCACTGATTATACTAACATGCCATTGTATGAAGGCCCTAAAAGGGGTTGGATGGATAGATAGGCAACATCACTTATACGTATCCACAGGGATATAAAGAATCTCCTTCCAATAACAAGACTGAACAATTGGTCAAAAAAGCAAGCCATCTAACAGGAGGATGCCCCAATTGGCACCTAATTTTTTCACAAACTGTTAGCAAAGGGGAGTTGGCATTCCCACTCTCCCCATCCAGAGTGCTTCAATCGGGTACCGTGATGGTCCCTCCCATTCCCATGAATTATTTATATAATAGTGTATATATTTATGTAAATGAAAAATACTACAATCACTCGGTATCTATTATATATGATCTTCCTTCGGTGGATCCTGAAATGCAAGAAATGTTGTAAAGTGTTAAAGTGTAGAGTTCTGTGGTTTCGCGCTTAAGCACGTTTTTGTTCGTTTTCAGCGATACCAGCAATTTCCTATAAAAGTTTGTTAAATTTTACAAAAATAATATTTATACATTTTAATTTACTGTTTTCATGGTCACTATCAGCTGCTTGATGTTGATTTTCCAAGTATGAATTCATGACATATGGATAAACATAATCAGCAGAATTTGAGAGCATTCGATAATGTTATTTACATCCAATGATCTAATTTAATAGAAAACACCTCAAGATACCATGCAATAAAATATCTGTACTATCTGGAATCAACTTCCTGTAACCTTGAAGTAGATGAAATTTAAATATTATTATTTTTTTTTTTTTAAATAATTTTATTATGATTATAATAATATATAGTGATGATATGATGAAAATAATAGGATGTTGTAATGAGATACTAAATAATTTACATATTAAAATCAAATGCACCTATTTGCCTCTTCTGCTGCGAAGTTAGATAATATAAACTCTGAAATGTCGAAAATTTAGAAAGTGATGTAATGAAAGATAGTTTATGTAAAGAAATGTGATGTAACGGCAAAGAAAATTTAAGCAAACAGTAAGCCGAAATAAATTTCATATGATTATGATGATTACTGCCCAAAAAGGGAAACTTAACAAATTCACACAAAAAAAGAAATAGAAAAAAGGAAGGAAATTTGAATTCTCCGATAACTCTTGATTCCTACTAGGCCCATGCATAATTCTTTATATCTGTGCAATAGAAAATAAAGGATCATAAACAATTTTAGTTTTTAAATCATTAAATTTGTTTGGATAAAGAAGGAAAAAAAAATAGTAGAATCCGTCGTATGATGCCTTCTAAAAACAAACGTTAAAAATCAGCCTATCTTAACATAACTTGGGTTAGGTTGGCTAAAACTGCATAAATGTGCAGCATAACAAATATACAAAATGATAACAAAAACTATATCTGAACTTTCTGCATGTCTGCTGATTGTGGTCCTGCTGCATTTGTAGTCAGACCTGCATTATCATTGCCACGAAGGAAAAAAATAATTTAAGATTACTATACAATACTTGGGAACTTCATGGATGATCTGAAATTATATACCATATAAAGAATACTTCCATTTTTCGTGGTAGGATAAGATTTCAGCGTGCTACCTTACCGGGGTTGCGTTTCCTACATCGCGTTGGGGGACTGCCTCCTTGGGTATAGTTGAAGCGATACAGCGTTTCTTACTCAATCATTGGATGCCAGAACAGACACTGTTTAAGTCGCACCTCCTTGGTGGACAGACACTTGGCACGCACCTCCTCAATCTAGATAAAATCAGAAGGACAACAGACAACAGTACGCAGCCCTTAGCTGGCGGTATTTGTCATCTACAGACCCGTGGAAGCATGAGGTAGGAACTTGTGAGACTAGAGCTATGTTGCGGGGACGCACGCTCCTTTGCGACTCACCATTTTGCAGCTCTGTTCAATTAATACAGAATACTGGAGAAATATTCAGCTAAGCTCCCTTTTTACCGAATGTGAATTGCCGGGTCTTTCGTTTATTAACTGCCATACGATTTTGTACAGTCTCCTTGTCCACTTTATTCGCCGCAGAATGCCAGTTTGCCTTGAACTGTTTCTCACTCACAACAGCTTTTTGAGTCTTCTTAAGGTTCCGCTTGACGATGGCCCAATATTGGGAGGGTTCTTGTCCTTGGGCACCACTTGAACGTTGTTGGCAGCATACTACTTCATGGCCTTTTTTCCGTAATGGGAAGATGCCAAATACGGCCAAAATAGAACGGAACAATTGTGTCGCTTCAGGAAAGGCAGTAGATGTTTTTGTAGACACTCGCTCAGATAAATTTCCTGGTTGACGGTTCCGGTCGCAATGTAAGTCGACAGTTCAGCTCATTTTCAGCTCTATCGACGACTGAAGGCGCCATTCCCAGTTTCTTTGCAACATCTCGGACGGAGACATCTCGTTTTGTCGTCGCTGTGGCCTCCGGCTTTCGATTTCCCCCCGGTCCAGCTTTCCTGGCTGTCGAAAAACGTTCACTTTTAATACGTTGGTAACGGTTGATTTAGCCACATTCAACAATTTCGCCAACTTGGCGTGAGAGTAGTTTGAATTTTCGCCATGCACGTGCAAAATTTTAATGCGTTGCTTCTCTTCCTTCGACGACATTTTGTTAATTGAAACGCTCATCTCAAAATAAAAATAGAGTGCTATGATGCTACACGCACACGTCTTCAAAATGAGGGGTTTGCAATTTTTTTTAATGCCTGATGAAAGGAAATGCGTCAAGTTTAAGTCGACCAAATTTGGATCGAAGCACCCTTTAGCTCTCCCTCTTCAGGCAACGCTGCTTCAAGGCTTTGCGCGTAATTAGTTGCGACTTCGGGTAGCTTCAGCTGCTCCAGATTATACCGTGGCCTGCGCCGGTATTGAATGTTGTTCACAACGGAAACTGTCTATGGCGCACTTTGGCCATTACCTGAAGTCGATAATATCCGAGAAGTATATGCCAGAAGTATATTCAATCAAAACGTGGTCGATTTTTGATTCGGTCCATGTTCTTGGAGGTGGCGAAATCGACGAGTTTGAGACCGTTTTCGTTGAAATGTAGAATAGATACTTAATAAGAAAGATTGGTTAGCACTATCGTCCAAACCGTGCATCTGACACTCGAACTACATTTCCGGAATCGTTAAACAATCAAAACGAACCATTTTGTATTTATGATTGCACAAAGCATCCTTATAACAAAAGTTTTTAATATGGTTAGTTTTTGCTGACCATTTGCTGCATTATTTTCCTAACCGCACCGAACGGATAAGCAGCTGTTTATTGCTTACTCTGACGTTCTAGACCAGCAACGGACATCCACCAGCTTCCTTGTGAGCATATTTTATCAAACTCATCAACGTGCACGGTGAAATTGTCTGAGCTTCACGCTTGGACCGTCATTGTAGCTTTCAAACGTGAAACGGCTTTCCATCGTAATGTAGCCTACTGCATTATTGCTGGCGTCGTCTTCCTCGGAGATTGCACCCTCTTCAAAAAAAGAACAAACTACAGGCGAGCAGAGGAGGCCTTGGGAAGTGATACACTTTTTACATTTACATCAGTGTTGTCGTCATCATCGCCGTTGTCATCGTCGGTGCCGAGCCCGGAGTAGTGGGCGGTTTGCTTGTTGTTGAGCTCCATGTAATATCAGTATGACAACAGGACAGGACGATCCGAGGAGCAGCAAAGTGTGTCAGTTTCAAACGACTTTCCTCGAATGCAACACAATGCCACTTTTTTCCCGTGTCCTGCCGGGGACTATTTTAATGCTTCGCTGATGGTGATTTCAAGCATCAGGAAGTGCGCTTTGTGATGGGATTCCACCTGCTCTGCCTTTTTTGCCTTTGATATCAGGGGCGCTTTTTTCTAAATCACTGATGCGTGAACTATTCTTCAAGCACCAAGATAGAGCCCATCGTTTAAAACTAGCTTAGCGGAAGACCACATTGGCAGTATCCAAATTATTCCATTCCGAAGCATAATGACGAGCTCCGATTCAATCCAAACTGTTCACGTTCGATTAAGTTCTTCACCACCAGCCGAGCCAAGCCAAGCCAGCGAACGCAACCAGTGCAAAATATATAAAGATCCAAAACGAGAGGACAATCGAATGTTTAATTTGTCGGAAAATTGCTAAATCGAAAACGCTCATTATCGTCGACAGCACATGAGAGAGCCTTTTGAATCCGGTGCCGAACGCGATGAGCTACTTTGCCAGAAAGGGGGAGGGTGCTGTGCGGTTAAGTTGGTATTTAATAACTATTAGAGTGTTTGGTGGCGGAGATTTTCGTATCGCTCGTTGTCAGTTTAACGATTCGCTAGTTTAACTCGTGTATGCTTAATCGGCGATATTGTTGCAAACATTCGCATGATCGGTGCAGGTTGGTGGGATGGAAGGTAGGGGAGGATATCATCCTTCCGTTGCGTGATTAGAGTGCGTTGTTTGCCAGACTAGAGCGAGATAAGCTTGAACAATTGCCATCGAAATGAGGATTATCCTACCGAGCGGAACCGTGGAAGAAGAGCCTAAACAGCTATTGTGATAAATCACTTGTCGAACAACTCGGAAGAGATAATGATCCAAACTTCATTCGGATGTTCAGCCATGCATATCAATTGACAGAAGCATAATTAACCGGTTGGATTTCGGGTAGAATTTGAATCACAAAACCAACCACTCCTGATGAATCAATTGTTTGAACATAACTTCGAAATGACTTCATCGTGTCGTTTCTCGGAACAATTTCAAACATTTCAAATATTCTGCCGAAAAGAAAAACAAATTCACCTCACGTGCTCGGTCGTCCTTCACCCAGACACCCCACGGGGCGATGTGATCAGCGCTACTCAACATTCGCCATATGTCACACTCAAGAGCGGCATTCGAGAAGCGACAGAGTGATGGACGTCCTAACTTTTGCCTGGCCATCTCGCAATGATGAAGACGCTGGCTGGGGCGAGGATGAGTCAGGTTTTCTTTTTTGTTTTTCTTGAGAATGCGTAAAAATATGTGCGTCGAATATACAGATGCCCATCAGTGGTTGGACGTGAGAAATATGATCCACTGGTTGAAAATCAAATTGCTACGCACCTCTCACCTCTTGAATATTCCCTCGGAAGATCATCTAAAACTGTGCATTGACAATAACGAAAAAAGTTTGTATTTAAAAGTAATATGATGATTTAACAGTCGTTGCTATCAATAATTCCAATATAAATAAAGATTAACTTAAAAAGTGATACAACTTCCAAACAATATTTTACTAATATTTTTTTACAAACATAATTAATCAATTTACCATTGTCCGTGTAACTAACGATTTTTTCAGCTTTTTAGACATCTTGATTTCGCTGGTCAAGCTGAACAGATTATCTCTATGATAATCGAATAATCTAAACCTTGTAAAATTGAACCGACAAAACCGAATAATGCAGCCTAGATGTACAGAAAGTATTCACACTATATAAACTAACAGTTCACAGAGATAAAATAACAATTATTTAACAAGAAAACGATGAACCCAATGTTAGGGACATATATTTTCTCTGTTCCCATCTATGGCCTGTTGTCTGAATAACTTAGTAAAAATGTTGTTAATAGTAAAATTTTCAATGGAAATGTGTCGATTGTATATTCTTCAACTGGCTTATCTCTACACCAGGGATGCCAGATATTTTTTTTAAATGTCTGTGATAAAAATTTGAAGCGTCTGGGAATGTCTATAAAAGCCTGTAATTTTTTTTTAGAAAATTAGACTTCTTTCAACAAAAAGACGTTATAAGAGAACAAGTTATGTCATTATCGCTATTTGTGTGATTTTATGAACATGTCTGCATCTATTTTTTGGATTGTATGCAACCTTACACTGTTGTTTCATATTTTTAAAGTGACACTGAAGCTTGAAGCATTCGCATAGATGACACAATTTTTCATAGTTTTTTCCCCCTGTAACGCTCTTTCCAGTTTTGTATTTTAAAATCAAAATTTAGTTTTCATTTGATAAATTCAACAGACTTTTTTTTTATTCAACAATTGATGGCTTGTACCATATTTTAATATGGTGTCATCATCACTCATGATCATCAATATCATTATGGTCATATGAATGATATTTGTATAGACTGCTTCTTCGTTTAGTCAGTGATTATCCCCTAAATTTCAGGGAAACTCTCTCCTGATCTTCTGCAAGGCTCTTTGCTTTAGTCTGGGAAGTTTCTCTTGAACTTTTGGCGAAATTCCTCATGAACTTCTAGTCAGTCACTACTTATTTCCTTCGAAAGTCACATTTATGTACCCAACCTTACCTTCCAGAAACATTTGGTATTTTTTTTCCTGAACATAGTTACTTTCTAAAATTTCTGATAAGTCCCATCCTGAACTACGAGGAAAGTTTCTGCAAAACTTTGAGAAAGTACTCTTCAGAATTTCTAGGAACATCTTCTTAAGTTGCTAGAAGTTTCTTCCTGAACTTCTGAGAAGTTCTTTTCTGAACTGCCGAAATAATCTCTTCTGAACTTCAGAGAGTATTGTCCTGAACTTCTGGGAAGTTTCTTCCTAATTTCATCAAAAGAATCTGCCATAACTTCTGAGATTTTGTGAACTTTGAGCAGTTCTCATTCTGTAGAATGCTGGAATGTTTGATTCGGAACTTTAGGAGAATCTCTCTAGCACTTCTGGGAAGTTCCAACTAAACTTTTGGTCGCTTCGCAACTTCTGAGAAGTCCTCTTGTAAACTTCTAGAGAGTTCTTTACCGTTTTTTTAAATTCCTTCTTGATCCTACAGGTAGTGCCATCTCTAGTTGGTTTCTTCCTGAAATCCGGGGAAGTTTTTTCTACTGAGCTTATTCTTTCCAAACTTCTGACTGGTCCCATCTAGCACTGTTACGAAAATTTTATTCCAAAATTTTTTAGGAAAATTCCATTAACTTTGTTCTTGAAGTTTCTTCCTGGACTTCTGAGAAGCTCTCTTCTGAACTTTTGGGAAATTTTCTCCCAAAACTTTGATGAAGTTTGATTCGGAACTATTGGGAAATTCGTGGTCAAATTAGAAGGGAATATATCCAATGCTCCTGGAAAGTTTCATTCGTTTCTCCCTAAAGAATTATGAGAAATCCTTTTTCTGAAATGCAGAATGTTCTCCTCTGAGCTTTGGAAAAGCTGC